>BSBM01000934.1:4135000-4175000 GCA_027924585.1 Larix kaempferi | reverse complement strand
GCCCAAATATCCAATATAAGATTCTGAATTACTGAACTTCCAACTCATGCACACTTATGATCTTCTGATATTAGTTCTATGTGCGGTACCTTTGTATGCAGATGATTCACTATCACTGTGTTGCATACATCACTTGAATTCTCATTCCTCTCAATTATACACTTCTTCTGATGTCTTATTTCATGTACTGTGTGCTGTCAATCCTGTAGTCTGCGCTAAGGTATGCTCTGTCGATCTGCTATTACACAACTGCACTCACCAACTGATAGTATTGTGCTTTCAATTGATAGTTTGTTGTTCTGAGATAATACACCAGTAATAGATGGAACTGTGCACTTACTATGATGTGTCCGTTATGTTTAAGTTCCATAGTATTTCAGACAATTTGTGACATACTGTGCACTAAGTGATTCATTCTTTCGGTTTACCGCACTTGTCTTAGATCATCCTCATCATGATGCACTTATTGGATCCTGTTGCTTCTCTGTCATTGTGCAATAGATGGATGTCTCAACTTCGCACACTTCACTTCAACTTTCGTGCATCAACCAACATCAACACATCATCTGATATACTTCGGTTCCGTCTCTGCACTTCTAACATACAACATCTATGACTGTTCTGTGTGCTATTTATGATACTGTCAATCAGTCCTCACACACTTGCGCATACTTCTGTGTTTTTTACTTTCAGTATTTGCGCATCCGTCACAAATCTACAGTATCATTCTATGCACCTTCAGTATTTCATTATGTCACATGTACGCACTCGGCTCCTCACTAGATCATGTTGGTATGTCCTCGAGCCCTTGATGCCCTTAATATAAATATGTATCTTCCACTTGAAGCTCTATGATATCGCCATTAATATTACTTCAAATATCTAACTTGTATCTCTATATATACACATGTCCTGCACGGATTGTATGTCCACAAGTTGGTTGTGGCATCCCTTCTTCCATACTTCACAGATTATGCTTTTTCCACATGTCATCTTCTGTGCTGCTAATGTGTCATCCTTTGTGGGTGTTGCGCATTCATGGTCCACGCCTTAGTGGGACTTACACCTTAGTGGTGTTACTAGTCTTGTGCTCTTGATGTACCATTGCTTTGAGGTATGTGCGCATCCTTACTCTTTGACTTGATGAGTCTTTGACCCTTGTTGTACCATCTCTTGTGGGTATTGCGCACCTGATGTATTAATGCTTTGTGGAGTCTATGCATACACTAACTTCTACTTGGTGGGACTTTGACTGATCCAGGTGGATATCGGTGGCACCCACCTTTCCAACTGGCTCAAAACAGTTTTCTGGCAATTTTGGTAATATACTATTTTTAGCAGTTTTTCGGGTCCTGAACTTCCAGAGCCATTTTGAGGCCCTAAACGACATTTTTTCGGCATCGAATGGTTGGGAAAATATGTGTACTGTGTGCCTACCTATCTTGCGCACCAAACTTGATATATGTTGACTCTTTTTGTATTCATTGAATAGATGTTTCCAACGAGCTATTGTGCGCTCCAAACGGAGATCATATGCAAGAGTTACGACCCCGGGATGTTGATGTACTAACTTACCCAAACGGGGCCCACATGACTTTTGGCGCTTCGTTTCCTAGGGTTAGGTTTTTTGGATGTCTAGGGTTTTTGACATTTCTGTTTATTGTAAAAGGCCTTGAGTGCCTCATTGTAACCATCTTGTTCCGAATGAACGCAGTCGTTGTTAGAAAAATAGGATCGCAGAGCAATAACAATAAATAGAAATGCAATTATAATCACACACACATTACAAGAGAGACACAGATATATCGTGGTTCACCCCAACTTGGGCTACGTCCACACTAAAGTTGCCAGTCCTTATTATTATTCCGTCCAGCAAAGTGAAGGGATACAACCTGCAGCACAACCGCTGCACTTCCTCTTCACTATCTCATAGTCTCTCTTATGATCTTAGAGATATTTACAATGCATAAAACCTAATACATCATTAACCCTAGTCGTGTTATGATGTCTTTCTTTTATACGGGAAATACAATGGGAAAATACCACGGGTTACCCAAAACCATGGGCCCGAAAACTGATGGCGAAAACATACCCAAAAATTTTCCTTGGGGGCTACGCCCCCGAACCCCCATTTTCTCAAGGGCATTGCCCACAAACCCCCATTTTCGGGGGCGCTGCCCCCGTACACCCCAGCCGGGGGGGGTTGACCCCCCCCCAGACCCCTTGAGCGTCGGGCCGGGATCATATCCAAACCTAGGGCACAAACACGGCTAAATCATCATCTATGAGACTGGAAGATCTGGCTCCACAACCAATAGCCGTCACATCTCTTCTCAGAGATAAGCCGCCACCATTCCAGCAAGCTTGTTTTTCGCTACATTTTATAGTTTTAGCTTATTTCCTTATTGAATAGAAAACCAGTTTTACTATAACTCTCTTATTTTTTGTTAAGCATCTGATAATAATCTATATTCATTTCGTTCTGCTCATAAAATCCATATCAATGGTATCAGAGCGGTCTGCTCCTTGTCGTCTTAATGCATGTCCCCAATGAGGTCAAGGTACAAAGAATTGGGTCTCGAGCTTGTTTCTCTTGAGGACAAAAGCTCTCGCATGCCCAAGTGACCTCTCATGGCAGGAGAAAAGAAAGATGATGGGACAGGAGATCCTTTCAAAATGTTTCTTGAGGAAGCCCTCACGCAACAAAGGAACGAGATGATGGATATTTTCGCACAAATCCTTCGGTGACTACCAACAAGCGACGCATCTTTCTAAAGCGGAGGCGTCGCCCCCTTCAAGGTACAAATCAACTTCGATATTCCTATATTTGAAGGTCAGATAGACGCAGATGCTGTAGATAAGTGGTTGAATCTACTATAAGGGTATTTTTCTGTCCATAACTTCTTGAATAGAGAAAATATTACTTTTGCGCTCCTCAAAGCCGTTCCCCATGTCAAAGATTGGTGGAAAACTTTTTGCGAACAAAAGTACATAGATGAACCCTCATTATTTTCAGTCACGACCACTTGGGAATCCCTCGAGGATTCTAGTAAGGAGCAATACTACCCTATTGGAAGTTATGACGACTTGTATACCAAATGGACCACACTGCGACAAGAAAGAGACCAAGCAGTGCCAAAGTTCACAAATATCTTCCATACCTTGCGCACCAAGCTGGGTATCAAAGATTCAGAGCGACATCTAGTGATCAAGTATCGCGGTGGTCTGCATAGATACATCCAGACCGAAATAGAATTTATGGACATCTCTTCCTTGGGTGCGGCCTACTGATATGCCGTCAAAATCAAGCAGAAGCTCAAACAAAAGACGTGGCAATTTGGGCCTAGGAACCCCTCATAGAAAAAGACAGGAAAGGGCGGCCCCAACCCACAGAATAGAGGATGGAGCAAAGATGGACAGTATCAGAACAACCAGTCCAAGCCACAAGAAAAGAGGGACACCCGAAAGACAAAGAAAGATACCAGGAAGTGGTGCGAATTCCATAAGTGCCCTTGGAATAACACTGTTGACTGTCGCTCAAAGATGTCGTTGGTGGCCGAAGTGAAAGCATCTGAATCAGATGCGGATTCTGACTCTGAGTTTGAACCAGAAAGGGGAAGAAAAATCATTGACGCAGAACCCAGTGCCACCATTGCTACAACCAAGCTCCAGCTTGATGAACCAAACAAGCCAGAAGAAGGAGAACATCTCTTCCATTCACATATGTGGGTAAAAGGCACCCTGCTGCACTTCATCATTGATAGCAATAGCCAGAAGAACCTCATCTCAGCAGAGGTTGTCAGGCGCCTGGCCCTTCTGACAACGCCGCACCCACAACTCTACACCATTGGATGGATCCGCAAAGGAAGCGATCTCCACGTCAACCAACAATGTCGACTGTCGTATGGCATCAAGCCCTTCAAGGACGAGGTATTGTGTGATGTTGCTCCTCTCGAAGTTTTAGATGTCCTTTTCAGCCAACCTTATTTATGGAAACGTCATGCTGTATATGAGTCTAGGCCACGTAGTGTTATTATTTCTTCGAAGAGGAAATTGTACAGGATACCCAAGCCAGTCCCTCCTAGTGCTATTTCCTTGATCTCTTCCAAGCAATGCAGGAAGGTCATCTCTCAGACCGGAAAATTTATCTTCTTCATGATTCGCTCTCAGAGTGAGAGAAAGATCGCAGCCACATCCAAGGCCTCCGCGACTGATCTCTCCACACAATAGAAGCAAGTTGATAAGGTGGTGGAAGAATACTCAGATATCTTCTCCTCTCCTATCGGGGTAACTCTTCACTACCAGTTCAAGCATCCCATCGATTGGACCCAGGCGCACCGCTACCCAATGGGCCAGTCTATCATTGCTCTCTATTGGAAAACGAGGAGATCAAGAGGCAGATACAAGGATTGCTCCACAAGGGGCACATCCGTCCCACCTCATCACCTTGTGGGAGCCCAATCGTACTGGTGTAGAATAAAGATGGGACCTGGCGACTCTGCAATGATTGTTGGGCCTTGAATAAAATCACAGTCTGCAACTGGTACCCAATTCCCCGAATCAACGACCTCCTTGATCAGCTGACAGGGGCCAAATACTTCAGTAAGATTGGTCTGAAGTCTGGCTACCACCAGGTCCCAATAGAAGAGACAGATGTAGGTCTTTTGGAATGGCTGGTCATTCCCTTTGGTTTGAAAAATGCTCCAACAACTTTTATCAGGATGATGGATGATATCCTACGACCTTTCACCATTACTTTTGTAGTGGTGTATCTGGATGACATCCTCATCTATAGAAAGACTTGGGCGGAACACTTGCAACATATTCAACAGGTTCTACACACCCTGCAGCAACAAAAACTATATGCAAACTTGGAAAAATGCTCCTTTGGCATGGACAGGGTCCATTACTTAGGCTACATCATTGATCGACATGGTGTGCATGTGGATCTAGCCAAGATCCAGGTCATTTGTGACTAGCCATCCGCAAAAACACTCACTGAACTTCGGAGCTTCTTAGGCCTCTCCAATTTCTATCGCCGGTTCGTGCTGGGATTCTCTCATATCGCATGGGCCTTCAGCCAAGTAACCAGGGGCGATGGTAAGGAAAAATTTGTGTTGGGCCTGTCTCAACAACAAGCCTTCGATGACTTGAAGATGCATTTGTGCTCATCGCCAGTACTCTCATTACCAGACCTGCAACATCCCTTTGAGATCGAGACAGATGCTTTAGATTATGCTGTGGGAGCCGTTCTCACTCAACACAGCCACCCCATGGCATATCATAGTGAGACACTATCAGATGCTGTCTGCAAGTACCCTACTTACGATAAAGAAATGTACTCCATTGTGAAAGTTTTCCGCCAGTGGAGACATTACATTCTTGGGAAGGAGACAGTCATCCACATTGATCACAAGCCATTATAGTTCATGCATACCTAAGAAAAGTTGCAGAATGACCGCCATCAGAAGTGGTCAACATACTTACAGCAGTTCCACCTTAACATCAAATATAAAACAGGGAGTACCAACCGAGTTGTTGACTACCTCAGTCGACCTACAGTCGTGACACTCACCACAATGCTAGACTCTTACGGCCATGAGACATTTCGATGGCCCCACCTCTACAAGACAGACCCTGATTTCTCCACCACCTACCAAATGTTGGGCACCAACTCAGTGGTCGCTAATTTGCATCTTCAGGATGGGTTGTGGTGCCATCTGGGCCATCTTTGCATTCCATCAAGCAAGCATGTGAATTTGATTTGGGAAGCTCACTACATTCGGGTGGCAGGAGACTTTGGCATCAAGAAGACAGTGGCAGTGCTGCATAAACATTTCTACTAGCCGAAACTTTGACAGGATGTTGGCAAGTATATCAAGTCCTGCACCGCTTGCGATATTGCCAAACTGACCATTAAGAAACAAGAACTATACACCCCTCTTCCTACTCCTGGAAGGCCATGGGAATCCATCTCAATGGACAACATTTCGGGCCTCCCTTCCACCAAGCAGGGGAATGACAGTGTTTTTGTGGTTGTTGATCACTTTTGCAAGATGGAAATTCTAGCCTCCTGCAAGAAGAACCTCACAACAGAAGCCATTGCCAAGCTCTTATTTGAACGAGTCTGGGTACATTTGGGATCCCACAAACCATTATATCAGACCGTGACAGTCGGTTCCTCAGCTCATTCTGGTTGAGCCTCTGGTCACTGTTGGATACCAAGCTCACCAAATCCACTGCCTTCCACCCTAAGATAGGCGGCCAAACCGAGGTCGTCAACTGGATGGTTGTACATATCCTACGCATGTACAATTCAACACACCCCCGCACATGTGATGAGATTCTTCCCTATGTCCAACATAGCTACAAACGAGCCTTGCATAGCTCAACTGGCCACAACCCCTTTCAGGCACGGGGGCTTCACTAGAAGGAAATATAATACCATGTTCATTCATATTGCGGTATTAAATATTCATGAAAACCTAAAAATTATATTGCTTATATATTAAGGGGTAAAGGGTTTTTTTTATTTAATGTAACAATACAAAAATACTTTGGGGTCTTTTTTATATGGGCAGGATGACAAATATCAACCAAATGGAGATGGCGAGATCACGATCGGATGAGAAATCAGGTTGAGGCAAGGCTTGGGATTACCAGTATGCAGGGAAATTGCGTCTTGAGGCATGCTTTAGGCCAGGGGGTTTCGTGGTGAAGTGGGTTTCCAATCGATCATAGTCTAGAGGTAGTGGTCATTGACAACCAAGTGTTACCAATAGCACTCAGCCAGTTGTTACCAATAGCCTTGGGAGGCTCTAAGCCTCCATGGCCTGTTATAGGCCCTCGATAGGGCTTGGGGGCTTGAATACCCAACCACTCATGCCTATTACAGGCCTTGGGAGGTTTAGTCATCCTCCTAGAGCTTGTTACAGGACCTGGGGGCTTGGATACCTAGCCCACAACAAGCTTAGTCAGCGATTGGGGAACTGTAACATGCAATCGAAATGTTGTACTATGTGCACTGGCTCTAGTGACATACAAGAAGTGATCTCCTATCTCTTCATTAGACCATTAGATGTTGCAAATCATAATGATATGTGGTTGAGTAATTGCATTGTGGGTGAATTAATGTGCATCCACAATATACATCGAAAGAAGCAAGGTGCATTGTAGAATGCATGTGGGGTCATAAGAGTGGTATCATATCAATATACTAGGTAAAAATATAAAGGGGTATAAAAAATGTTAATGAAAAAATTGATACATACAATATCTAGTGAAAATAGGGGTTTTTTTAAATTGGGAAGGCATATTGGGAGGGGGTTAAAAAAAAAGATTTTGGAAGGTATTTTCCAATATCTAGTGAAATTAGGGGTATTGTTTCATATGCCACGAATGAACGTGCTATGATAGCAGTTTATTGAGTGAAGCCCCCGTGCTTTCAGGTCGGGTTGGGATTCCAACCATTCGGTCCCATTGATGTTGCGCTTCCCTTGGTGACCACCACGGTTGACTCGTCCCCAGAAGCTAACAAAGCCACCGAGTTCATTGAATGGATTCAGCATATCGACCAACAGGTTCAGGATATTCTATAGAAGTCTAGTGCCAAGTACAAGTAGCCTCATGATCAACATCAGGTGCTACATACGTTTCAGGTGGGCGACAAAGTTTGGTTGCATTTGCAGAAAGAACTCCTTATAGGGCCCCATCGGAAGCTTCATCCACTCCGTTATGGACCGTACACCATCGCCAAGGTGGTGGGTGACAATGCTTTTGAGCTCAACATTCCCCCCTTCCTTGGTTTGCATCAAGACTTCAACATGGCTCTCCTTCGACCATATTTCCCACCATTATTAGACACCTCAAAGATAGCAGAGCAGTTGACACCAACAGATCTCAACCCTGACTGCCTGCAACAGGAATCCAGTGATCATATTGTAGACACACAGATCAAGGGCACTCAACATCAAAGTATCCAACTTTATCATGTTGTCAAAGCAGGGCAGCCCCTGCACCAGGGCAAGTGGCTCACCCGGGGCCAAATTCAGCAGAAATTTCCTCATTTGATGGGGGAACTCAACGCAATGGAGACCATTGCTTCCTAAGGAGGGAGAACTAATCCAGGGGGATATCAGTGGCCACCCACCTTTCCAATTGGCTCAAGACAATTTTTTGGCAATTTTGGTAATATACTATTTTTAGCAGTTTTTCGGGTCCTGAACATCCAGAGCCATTCTAAGGCCCTAAACGATGTTTTTTCAGAATCGAATGATCGGGAAAATATGAGTACTCCGTTCCTACCCTTTTCACGCACCAGAATGGAGATTTGCTGACCCTTTTTGTAGTCATTGAATAGATCTTTCCAACGAGCTATTGTTGGCCACAAACGGAGATCATATGCAAGAGTTACGACCCCAGGAAGTTGATGTACTAACTTACCCAAATGGGGCCCACATGAATTTTGGTGCTTCGTCTCCTAGGGTTAGGTTTTTTGGATTTCTAGGTTTTTTGACATTCTTGTTTATTGTAAAAAGTCTTGAGGGCCTCATTGTAACCATCTTGTTCCGAATGAGTGCAACTGTCACATATCTTCTCAGAGATAAGCCGCCACCATTCCAACAAGCTTGTTTTCCGCTGCATTTTACAGTTTTAGCTTATTTCCTTATTGAATAGAAAACCAGTTTTACTGTAACTCTCTTATTTTGTGTTAAGCATCTGATAATAATCTATATTCATTTCGTTCTACTCATAAAATCCATATCAGTGGTATCAGAGCGGTCTGCTCCTTGTTGTCTTAATGCATGTCCCCAATGAGGTCAGGGTACAAAGAATTGGGTCTCGAGCCTGTTTCGCTTGAGGACAAAAGCTCTCATATTGCCAAGCGACCTCTCATGGAAGGAGAAAATAAAAATGACAGGATAGGAGATCCTTTCAAAATTTTTCTTGAGGAAGCCCTCACGCAACAGAGGAACGAGATGATGGATAGTTTCGCATAAATCCTTCGGCGAGTACCAACAAGTGACGCATCTTCCTCGAGCGGAGATGTCGCCCCCTTCAAGGTACAAATCAACTTCGATATTCCTATATTTGAAGGTCAGATAGATGTAGATGATGTGGATAAGTGGTTGAATCTACTAGAAGGGTATTTTTCTGTCCATAACTTCTCGAATAGAGAAAATATTACTTTTGCGCTCCTCAAAGCCGTTGCCCATGTCAAATATTGGTGGGAAACTTTCTACGAACAAAAGGACATAGATGAACCCTCATTATTTTCAGTCACGACCACCTGGGAATCCTTCAAGGATGCTATTAAGGAGCAATACTACCCTATTGGAAGCTATGACAACTTGTATACCAAATGGACCACACTACGACAAGAAAGAGACTAAGTAGTGCTAGAGTTCACAAATATCTTCCATACCTTGTGCACCAAGCTGGGTATAAAATAGTCAGAGTGACATCTGGTGCTCAAGTATCGCAGTGGTCTGCATAGATACATCCAGACCAAAATGGAATTTCTGGACATCTCTTCCTTGGGCGCGGCCTACCAATATGCCGTTAAAATTGAGCAGAAGCTCAAACAAAAGACGCGGCAATTTGGGCCTGGGAACCCCTCACAGCAAAAGACATGAAAGGGCGGCCCCAAGCCACAGAATAAAGGACAGAGCAAAGATGGATAGTGTCAGGACAACTAGTCCAAGCCATAATCAAAGAGGGACACCAAAAAGACAAAGAAAGAGACCAGGAAGTGGTATGACTTCCATAAGATCCCTTGGCATAACACTGCTGATTGTCGCCCAAAGCAGTCGTTGGTAGCCAAAGTGAAAGCATCTGAATCAGATGCGGATTCTGAATCTGATTCCGAACCAAAAAGGGGAAGACGGATCATTGACGCGGAACCCAGTGCCACCATTGCTACCACCAAGCTCTAGCCTGATGAACCAGACGAGCCAGAAGAACGAGAATGCATCTTCCATTCAAAGATGTGGGTAAATGGCACCCCGCTGCACTTCATCATTGACAGCGGTAGGCAGAAGAACCTCATCTAAGAAGAGGTCATCAAGCGCTTGGCCCTTCCGACAATGCCGCACCCACAACCCTACACCATTGGATGGCTCCGCAAAGGAAGTGATCTCTGCGTCAGCCAACAGTGCCGACTGTCGTACGACATCAAGCCCTTCAAGGACTAGGTATTGTGTGATGTTGCTCCTCTCAAAGTTTCAGATGTTCTTTTGGGCCTACCTTATTTATGGAAACGTCATGCTATATATGATTCTAGGCCTCGTAGTGTTATTATTTCTTTGAATAGGAAATTGTACAAGATACCCGAGGAAGTCCCTCCTAGTGCTATTTCCTTGATCTCTGCCAAGCAATGTAGGAAGGTCATCTCTTAGACCGGGAAATTTGTCTTCTTTGTGATTCACTCTCAGAGTGAGAGAAAGATCGCAGCCACATCCAGTGCCTCCGCGATCAATCTCTCAACACAACAGAAGCAACTGGATAAGGTAGTGGAAGAATACTTAGATATCTTCTCCTCTCCTACCGGCATTCCTCTACACTGCTAGGTTAAGCATCCCATCGATCTGACCCCAACTGCACCGCTATCCAATGGGCCAGTCTATCGTTGCTCTCTGTTGGAAAACAAGGAGATCAAGAGCCAGATCCAAGGATTGTTCCACAAGGGGCACATCTGTCCCATCTCATCACCTTGTTGGAGCCCAATCGTGCTGGTGCAGAAGAAAGATGGGAGTTAGTGACTCTGCATTGATTACCGGGCCCTGAATAAAATCACAGTCCGCAACCGGTACTCGATTCCCCAAATTGAAGACCTCCTTGATCAGCTCACGGGGTCCAAATACTTTAGTAATATTGATCTGAAGTCTGGCTACCACCAGGTCCCAATCGAACAGATAGATGTATGGAAGACCGCCTTCAAGTCAAAAGAAGGTCTTTTTGAATGCCTGGTCATGCCCTTTGGTTTGACAAATGCTCCAGCAACTTTTATGAGGATGATGGATGATATCCTATGACCTTTCACCAATACTTTTTAGTGGTGTATTTGGATGACATCCTCATCTACAACAAGACTTGGGCGGAACACTTGCAGCATATTCAATAGGTTCTACACACCCTGCGGCAACACAAACTATATGCAAACTTGGAAAAATGCTCCTTCGACATGGACAGGGTCCATTACTTAGGCTACATCGTTGATCGACATGGTGTGCATGTTGATCTAGCCAAGATCCAGGTCATCCGTGATTGGCCATCCCCAACCACACTCACCAAACTTCAGAGCTTCTTGGGCCTCGCCAATATCTATCGACAGTTCATGCTGGGATTCTCTCATATTGCATGGGCCCTCAACCAAGTAACTAGGGGCGGCGGTAAGGAAAAATTTGTGTGGGGCTTGTCCCAACAACAATCCTTCAATGAATTGAAGATGTGTTTGTGCTCATCGCCGGTACTCTCATTACTGGACCTGCAACATCCCTTTGAGATCGAGACAAATGCTTTAGATTATGCTGTGGGCGCCATTCTAACTCAACACGGCCACCCCATGGCATATCATAGTGAGACACTATCAGATGTTGTCCGTAAGTACCTACTTACGACAAAGAAATGTACTCCATTGTGCAAGCTTGCCGCCAGTGGAGACATTACATTCTTGGGAAGGAGACAGTCATCCACACAGATCACAAGCCACTACAGTTCATGCAGACCCAAGGAAAGTTGCAGAATGACCGCCATCATAAGTGGTCAACATACTTAAAGCAGTTCCACCTCAACATCAAATATAAAATAGGGAGTACCAACTGAGTTGCTGATTGCCTTAGTCTGCCTCCAGTCATGGCAGTCACCACAATGCTAGAATCTTGCAGCCACGAGACCTCTGGATGGCCCCACCTTTACGAGACGGACCTTGATTTCTCCACCACCTACCAAATTTTGGGCACCAACTCAGTGGTCGCTAGTTTCCCTTTTCAGGACAGGTTGTGGTGCCTTCTGGGCCATCTTTGCGTTCCATCAAGCGAGCGTGCAAAGCTGATTTGTGAATCTCACTACAGTCGGGTGGCAAGACACTTTGGCGTCGAAAAGACAGTGGTAGTGATGCAGAAACATTTCTACTGGCCTAAACTTTGACAGGATGTTGGCAAGTATATCAGGTCCTGCACCACTTATGCTATTGCTGAACCGACCACTAAGAAACAAGGCCTGTGCACCCCTTTGCCTACTCCTAATAGGATGTGGGAATCCATCTCAATGGACTACATGTTGGGCCTCCCTTCCACAAAGCGGGGGAAACGACTGTGTTTTTGTGGTTGTTGATCGCTTTTCCAAGATTGCATTTCTAGGCACCTACAAGAAGAACATCACAACAAAAGCCACTGCCAAGCTCTTCTTTGAAAGAGTCTGGGTACACTTTGGGATCCCACAGACCATTATACCAGACTGTAACAGTCGATTCCTCAACTCATTCTGCTCGATCCTCTGAATGCTGCTGGATACCAAGCTCACCAAATCCACTGCCTTCCACCCCTAGACAGACGGCCAAAATGAGGTCGTCAACCGGATGGTCGTACATATCCTATGCATGTACAATTCAATACACCCCCGCACATGGGATGAGAGTCTTCCCTATGTCCAACATAGCTATAACCGAGCCCTACACAACTCAACTGGCCATAGCCCCTTTCAGGTGTGGTTGGGATTCCAACCATCGGGCCCCATGGATGTTTCACTTCCCCTGGCGACCACCTCGGCCGACTTGTCCCAGAAGCCGACAAAGACACCGGGTTCATTGAACGGATCCAACATATCCGCCAACAGGTTTAGGATATTCTACAAAAGTCTAATTCCAAGTACAAGCAGCGCCATGATCAACATCAGGTGCCACATAAGTTTAAGGTGGGAGACAAAGTTAGGTTGCATTTGCAGAAAGAACGCCTTATAGGGCCCCATCGGAAGCTTCTCCCACTCTGTTATGGGTCATACACCATCACCAAGGCGGTGGGTGACAATGCTTTTGAGCTCAACATTCCCCCATTCTTGGTCTACATCCAGTCTTCAACATGGCTCTCCTTCGGCCATATTTACCGCCATTATTAGACACCTCAGAGATAGCAACGCAGTTGACACCAACAGAGCTCAACCCTGACTACCTGCAATAGGCATCCAGGGATCATATTGCAGACACACATATCAAGGGCACTCGACATCAAAGGATCCAACTTTATCGAGTTTTCAAAGCAGGGTAGCTCCTGCACCAGGGCAAGTGACTCACCCGGGGTCAAATTCAATACAAATTTCCTCATTTGATGGGGGAATTCAATGCAATGGAGACCATTTCCTCCTAAGGAGGGAGGACTGATCCAGGTGGATATCGGTGGCCACCCACCTTTCTAACTAGCTCAAAATAGTTTTCTCTAAATTTTGGTAATATACTATTTTTAGCATTTTTTTGGGTCCTGAACTTCCGGAGCCATTCTGAGGACCTAAACGACGTTTTTTCGTCATCGAATCTTCAGGAAAATATAAGTACTGCGTGGCTACCCATTTCATGCACCAGAATCAAGATTTGCTAACCTATTTTATAGTCATTGAATAGAACTTTCCAACAAGCTATTGCGCTCCCCAAACGAAGATCATATGCAAGAGTTACGACCCCGGGAAGTTGATGTACTAACTTACCCAAACAGGGCCCACATGACTTTTGGTGCTTCGTCTCCTAGGATTAGGTTTTTTGGATGTCTAGGGTTTTTGGCATTCCTGTTTATTGTAAAATGCCTTAAGTTCCTCATTGTAACCATCTTGTTCTGAATGAGGGCAGTCGTCACATCTCTTCTCAAAGATAAGCCTCCACCATTCCAGCAAGCTTGTTTTCCGTTGCATTTTACAGTTTTAGCTTATTTCCTTATTGAATAGAAAACCAGTTTTACTGTAACTCTGTTATGTTGTGTTAAGCATCTGATAATAATCTATATTCATTTCGTTCTGCTCATAAAATCCATTTTAGTGGTATCAGAGCGGTCTACTCCTTGTCGTCCTAACGCATGTCGCCAATAAGGTCAGGGTACAAAGAATTTGGTCTCGAGCTTGTTTCTCTTGAGGACAAAAGCTATCGCATGCCCAAGCGACCTCTCATGGCAGGAGAAAAGAAAGATGACGGGACAGGAGATCCTTTCAAAATGTTGCTTGAGGAATACCTCACGCAACAAAGGAACGAGATGATGGATAGTTTCGCCCAAATCCTTCGGCGACTACCAACAAGCGACGCATCTTCCTCGAGCAGAGGCGCTGCCCCCTTCAAGGTACAAATCAACTTCAATATTCCTATATTTGAAGGTTAGATAGACGCAGATGTTGTGGCTAAGTGGTTGAATCTACTAGAAGGGTATTTTTCTGTCAATAACTTCTCGAATAGAGAAAAGATTAGTTTTACGCTCCTCAAAGTCGTTCCCCATGTCAAAGATTGGTGGGAAACTTTCTGCGAACAAAAGGACACAGATGAAGCCTCATTATTTTCAGTCACGGCCACCTAGGAATCCTTTAAGGATGCTATTAAGGAGCAATACTACCCTGTTGGAAGTTATGATGACTTGTATACCAAATGGACCACACTACGACATGAAAGAGACCAAGCAGTGCCAGAGTTCACAAATATCTTCCATACCTTGTGCACCAAGCTGGGTATCAAATATTCAGAGCGACATCTGGTGCTCAAGTATCGCGATGGTCTACATAGATACATCCAGACCGAAATGGAATTTCTGGACATCTCTTCCTTAGGCGCAACCTATAGATATGCCATCAAAATCGAGCATAAGCTCAAACAAAAGACGCGGCAATTTGGGCCTGTGAACCCCTCATAGCAAAAGACAGGAAAGGGAAGCCCCAACCCACAGAATAAAGGAAAGAGCAAAGATGGACAGTATTAGGACAACCAGTCCAAGCCGCAAGCAAAGAGGGACGCCGGAAAGACAAAGAAAGATACTGGGAAGTGGTGCGACTTCCATGAGAGTCCTTGGAATAACACTGCTGACTGTCTCTCAAAGCAGTCACTGGTGGCCGAAGTGGTAGCCAGATGAACCTCATCGTTGATAGCGGTAGCCAGAAGAACCTCATCTTAGCAGAGGTCGTCAAGCGCCTAGCGCTTCCGACAACGCCACACCCACAACCCTACACCATTGGATGGCTCTGCAAAGGAAGCGATCTCCACGTCAGCCAACAGTGCTGAGTGTTGCACAACATCAAGCCCTTCAAGGATGAGGTATTGTGTGATGTTGCTCCTCTTGAAGTTTCAGATGTTCTTTTGGGCCAACCTTATTTATGGAAATGTCATGTTGTATATGAGTCTAGGCCTCGTAGTGTTATTATTTCTTTGAACAGGAAATTGTACAGGATACCCGAGGAAGTCCCTCCTAGTGCTATTTCGTTGATCTCTGCCAAGCAATGTAGGAAGGTCATCTCTTAGACCGGGAAATTTGTCTTCTTCGTGATTCACTCTTAGAGTGAGAGAAAGATTGTAGCCACATCCAGGGCCTCTGAGACCGATCTCTCCACACAACAGAAGCAAGCGGATAAGGTGGTGGAAGAATACTTAGATATCTTCTCCTCTCCTACTGAGGTACCTCTGCACTGCCAGGTCAAGTATCCCATCGATCTGACCCCAGGTGCACCGCTACCCAATGGGCCAGTCTATCACCGCTTTCTGTTGGAAAATGAGGAGATCAAGAGGTAGATCCAAGGATTGCTCCACAAGGGGCACATACGTCCTAGCTCATCACCTTGTGGGAGCCTAATCGTGCTGGTGCAGAAGAAAGATGGGACCTAGCGACTCTACAATGATTACCGGGCCCTGAATAAAATCACAATCCGCAACCGATACCCGATTCCCCGAATTGAAAACCTCCTTGATCAGCTCACGGGGGCCAAATACTTCAGTAAGATTGATCTGAAGTCTTGCTACCACTAGGTCCCAATAGAACAAACACATGTATGGAAGATTGCCTTCAAGTCAAAAGAAGATCTTTTTGAATGGCTGGTCATGCCCTTTGGTTTGACAAATGCTCCAGCAACGATTATGAGGATGATGGACGATATCCTAAGACCTTTCACCAATACTTTTGTAGTGGTGTATTAGGATAACATCCTCATGTAGAGCAAGACTTGGGCGGAACACTTGGAGCATATTCAACAGGTTCTGCACACCCCGTGGCAACACAAACTATATGCAAACTTGGAAAAATGCTCCTTTGGCATGGACAGGGTCCATTACTTAGGCTACATCGTTGATCGACATGGTGTGCATGTGGATCCAACCAACATCCAGGTCATCCGTGAGTGGCCATCCCCAACCACACTCACTGAAATTCAGAGCTTCTTGGTTCTCGCCAATTTCTATCTCCGGTTCGTGCTGGGATTCTCTCAGATCACATGGGCCCTCAGCCAAGTAACCAGGGGTGGCGGTAAGGGAAATTTTGTGTTGGGTCTATCCCAACAACAAGTCTTCGATGACTTGAAGAAGCATTTGTGCTCATCTCCGGTACTCTCATTACCGGACCTGCAACATCCCTTCGAGATCGAGACAAATGCTTCAGATTATGCTGTGGGCGCCGTTCTCACTCAGCATGGCCACCTCGTGGCATATCATAGTGAGACACTATTAGATGTTGTCCGTAAGTACCCTACTTATGACAAAGAAATGTACTCCATTGTGAAAGCCTGCCGCCAGTGGAGACACTAAATTCTTGGGAAGGAGACAGTCATCCACACTGATCACAAGCCACTACAGTTCATGCAGACCCAAGGAAAGTTGTAGAATGACCGCCATCATAAGTAGTCAACATACTTACAGTAGTTCCACCTCAACATCAAATATAAAATAGGGAGTATCAACTGAGATGCTGACTGCCTCAGTCGACCTCTAGTCACAGCACTCACCATAATGCTAGACTCTTGCGGCCACGAGACCTCTGGATGGCGCAACCTCTACGAGATAGACCCTTATTTCTCCACCACCTACCAAATGTTGGGCACCAACTCAGTGGTCGCTAATTTCCATCTTCAGGACGGGTTGTGGTGCCGTATGGGCCATCTCTGCATTCCATCAGGCTAGCGTGCGAAGTTGATTTTGGAAGCTCACTATAGTCGAGTGGCAGGACACTTTGGAATCAAAAAGAGAATGGAAGTGCTGCAGAAACATTTCTACTGGCCGAAACATCGATAAGATGTCGGCAAGTATATCAGGTCCTGCACCTCTTGCGCTATTGCCAAACCGACCACTAAGAAATAGGGCCTGTACACCCCTCTACCTACTCCTGATAGACCGTGGGAATCCATCTCAATGGACTACATGTCGGGCCTCCCTTCCACCAAGCGGGGGAACGGCTTTGTTTTTGTGGTTGTTGATCGCTTTTCCAAGATGGTGATTCCAGCCGCTTGCAAGAAGAACATCACAGCAGAAGCCACTGCCAAGCTCTTCTTTGAACGAGTCTGGGTACATTTTGGGATCCCACAGACCATTATATCAGACCATGGCAGTTGGTTCCTCATCTCATGACATATCCTCGAATAGCACTATACCTATTCTTATTCTTAGTGACCTATCCAAAAACATAGATGTAATTTCTTGCTTCCAATATTGGAAAATATGTATGACAACAATATTCCAGAATGTCCCCTATCTGCAAATTACGACATAATTGAAACAATTATAACAAATAACAAAAGTGACATGATGTGTGAATCAACATGTATGAATGGTCAGGACACTGGAATCTTTTGCATGGTTCTTCTAAGTATTTTGTAGAGAAGATTTCAACCTCTTCCATAACCTTCTCCCTAGGAAAGGAAATGAGGGAAGCCCGATATAAATTAAGAACAATTGTAATTTCTTCCTCACCTGTCTAATTATTGGTAAAGCTGGAAAACTGCCAGTTTTGGTCTTTGAAAAATTTCAAAACATCTGAAATAATATGAAAATATTTACCGACGTTCAAAGAGATCGGGAACAACACTTTCTCTGCCACATCCAATGCCTTTTTCGTTCCAATATCTGCAACCAAAAATAATTTTTTGTTACAATAATTTGTATTCCATATATATAGAGCATAAATAAATAACGATGATAAGGCTACGGTGACTAAACTATAAACATAATCAAGGGTTGACTTGATCTCATTTTTGAAATGTCTATCGATCACCAAAATTTCAACACTATCGACGATCCAAAGGCATTGAACGAAATCATTAAAGGGATGACTGAATTCTCCATGTTCCAATGATATGGAATTGAACATCTTCTTTACTTCATCAATAAGTCTCTTAGTATGTTCACGATAAGAAGGGCCCTTGCCCATATACATTAAATACAACAAATGTTCATGGTAAGAAGGGCCCTGGACCATATACATTAAATACAACAAATTGGAGGAGAATATTATTCTAAATATTCTAAATGAACCAAGAAAGTCCAAAAGAATAAATTTGAAGTGAATTGCCCCATAAGGAGTTGATAGACACTATATGATATCTTTGTTCCATATATTGGGATGATAACTGCCTGCCTGTATTTGTACATGACCATCATCAGATACATCGGTCATTAAACTTGTGCTCATGAAAGGCATCACATATTTCGCTCACTTATACATTCCAAGTGTTGGGATTGTGCTCATGAATTAGACTAGTCATCAATTTGTGTAGTAACGAATTCGAAGACAACGGCAAGATAGAAACTAGATCCATTCCTTCTCACTATAAAATGATATATTTTGGCTTATGGAAGAATTGGAATGAACAAACTAAAATCGATCATTGGCTTTCCATTTATATAGAGAGATTCTCTATCATTGTCGTTTTGTTTATAGAGACAGCTTCCATCCCATGAAGGATATGCATTTTTTGTTGTTTTCCTCCAAAATTTTGATTCCTTTACTTAATAAGATCACCTATGTCACTGTCATTCCGTTTATACAGAGCTTCCCACCCACGCAAGATACTTATTAGTCCCTGTCGTAGGCAGAGACTATATGTTCCGCTTTTTAGTATTAATTTACTGTGTAAACAACTATTTCAAAAACTTTTCTATAGTTTATCCAATGTTGAAATAATTTACGTATTTATTTGTATTTATTTAATAAAATATTTTAATAAGTGTGTAAGTCTGATTGGTGTAAAGTGCTTGAAAAGACAATTTTTATCATTTCCAAGGATTAAGTAAAAATGAAAATAGAATGACTTTGAACTTGCAAATGTTAACATCTAAATATTTTATTTATAGTGGATAGCGTGACAATTGAGCATACTGACATACGTATCTGTTGACAGGCTTCAATGTTTATAGGTTGACAGGTTTGCAACTTTGCATTTAAACCTTTTTACAACTGTGTGCCTCCTGGAATGCCAAGTGTGGCAGAGACTACTATGTGTAAGAACATCTATTGCCCGGCTGAACTAGGTTATCCCAAATTTATCCAATGGCTCAAGTAAGCTTAACTCCTCACCATTGTTTATCATTTGGTTTTCGGTCTTAAACGTCATTCTCATGGCTCTTTTGTTTACCAGCTAACTGTTTCTTGAGAATTAATGTATGTATTTTCTATCCTTGGCAAGTGAGCTCGCCAGGACTTAGTTATAATACTCAGATTGGTAATCATCTTTGCATTATTCATACAGAATTTAAATCAATCCTCATTGTATGATATGCTGAGCAAGTTAGTTTTCTAAATGGTAGTTAGCGATGGTTTTACCTGTGGTGCATTCAATCATGTTGGATATGATTTCTTATGTTTTACGCTTTTTACAGTTACTTCAGGAATTATATTTGAGTTTTTACTGGCTTGTTGCCATTTTGTGCAGATGTGTCAACAACAATGCTCATCAAAGAAAGTGTCGTCATTGATTTTTTGTTGGCAAATCAAGGTGTTGACAATCCATGGAAGATTAATTGGGCTAACGTAAAACCGTAAAATGTAACTCGAGACATCCTTACCTTGGATTTCTGTCATGCAACTTTTATTTTTATTTTTTAACAGTTGGAATGTCAAATTCTGTTGTTTTCTTTCAAGCGAAACAAGTGCTTAAAGGAGTGCGCATTGTGACATTACACACTAATATGGAGTTTAAGATCCTTGGTTTTAGTGAAAAACCGTGCAAAGAACAACTATATAAATCGCCACTTTCTCTTATGATCGATTCCTGATATGTTTTGTTTCTCTTTTGGGTTATAGCTTAAAATGCTAATGTTTGGTAGCTTCATCATGTTATTGGTTACTTGGGATTCTATATTGAATTATGTGGGACCCTTCTGTGTGAAGATTTTCAATGAAAGTAAGAAGCCAAGGAAACAACCAAGAAGAGCCTCTTCAAACAGTGGATGTGAATGTGTATGATTACTTTGTAAATACAAAACAAACTCCGTTGCAGTTTTCAGGCAATCTATTATGCTTGGATGTAGGGAGAAAAAAATGACCCAATTATTTTCCAATTGAGGTCAGTAATATAAAATGTTTCTAGATTTCATGCATAGGTTGCTTCAACAGGGCACATTGAATCAATAATTTCCGAAGAAAAATATTGATTATCTAATGGGTGTGTTTTCTCCAATTGCCAGCTTTGCAAAATCTTTCCAGGACAAAGATATACTAAGTCCCTTTCTACTCAACAACGCACATCACTTGCTTCTTCATCCTTGACATATCGTACATTCTGGAACTTTTCACTGATGTAATAGGGTGAAATTTGGAAAGATAAGATCAATAACCAATAGGTGTTTATGCTTAGCCTACTGAAAAACTTGTATTGTTCTTGAAATTGAAAGAGGCCAAGGTATCCACTCAATACTTTGTGACTATGAAGAACTAAAATCATCAAGCACTGAAACCTCTATGAAGTGAAGTCATATACCTTGATGGCATTTGATTACATGCCTCTGCAGATACCACAGCCATGGTATCCTTATCGACACCTTTATTGCAAATATTTGCAAGAGAACGCATGTGTTTCATGCCATACTAGGACAATGATCCACAATGGTTTTCAAAAGTGCACACCTGCAGCAATAAAGATATGTTTACGTTTAGAACCTTGAGAGTTAGATCTTTTAAGGATCCTATGATTTAATAGTGTAATTTTTCAAGATGACTATCAGAGACAATGATAGTAGAATCAGAGGACTACAACATGACCATCATGGGAGGGACGCAAGGTTAAAAATGGGTATTTGAACTACATTAATGCAGATGCAGAGTTGGGTTTCATAGCTCCCCTACTATGAAACAAAATCGTTTACACATGTCACCTAAAAAAGGGGTAAAGTAGGATCCCAGGATTCGAAAATCACCATTGTTTTGAGACAGTCCCAATCATCAACTAAAGGTTGACCTAGAGGCCGTACAGTGTTCAACACATTAGGACCCCTCATGGATCCAAACAAAAGCTTGCCAATGAGATTCACACTTTTGTCAAGATGCATAAGATGTGTCATCAAGTCCACCATCTCTTTCTATGATTTCAACTTTTCAATGGAGCCCTCCGTAGATCTTTTATACTACAAAATAAAGAATAAGACTCATTTTGATATTAGCTTTTGCTTCAAAGCCCAAAAATACACCAGACTAAAAGAACAACTACTTCCACTCATTTGCTATTTCTCAAGACAAAAGGACTTCTGTTAAAGGTGGGCAAGGTGAACTATGCATGCATACAGGATAGGAAAAAGCTGCAATGCATTTGGTTAACATCTATGTATGTAGACACAGGGGTGAGGAAGGTGTGGTGTGCCTTTTTTTTAAAGCTGAAACAATTTGACTATATCCTGCATGAAAAAATGAAATTCTGGCATACAGATTTTCCTTTTCTTTACATGCTGTAGTCAAGCTTGCAAGCTCCCTTGTTTCATGATTTTTCCATTTTTCTTTACATGCTGTAGTCAAGCTTGCAAGCTCCCTTGTTTCATGATTTTTCCATTCTAAAATCTTTTTGTTTGAATGAATATACTAAAAGGTTTCATGGATTATATTGGTTTTAATGCATTATTTTTAAAAATTTTGTAATACAGATGCAAACTTTATTGTTTCTCGAATGATTATATTTGCATTCAGATAGTACATGTTTTCTAGTGGGTGAATACTAACAAAGATTTGAGGATCTGTAGACTCGGTACACTTCCCCTTATAAGTCCATGCATTTTTTTAAAAATTGCGAGACTATTTTGGCATTAATAACTACCATTTGCAATTCTGGTTTTCTTTCAATGATAGGTAATTTTTTAATTAATATATAAGCACTATTAAGATAGCTTATAAAGTGTTTTCTTTAAGCAGGTATCTTAATGAGCTTCTAGCTGAATGAAAAAAACTCAGTCCTTTTATGCAAGTCTTGCCACAGTGCTGTCGGCTGCTGAACCAGGGTAAGTTCTGGGCTACTTTATCAATGTCTGTATTATGAAAAACATACTGATGTCAATAATAGTGTCAATATTTTTGCTGCATTTCATTGCTTATTACATGAATTTTTTCTGTCCATGTTTTTCAATGTTACTAACAGTAAACATCTTTCCAATTTTTTTCCTTGTATTATGGACAATGTTTTCATGGTGTAATTTACTAACATCTATAACCTTTTTTTCCTTGTATTATGGACAATGTTTTCATGGTGTAATTTACTAACATCTATAACCTTTTTGAACTATTTTGTGAAGTTTATATGGGTGAAAAAATGAAGATGGGTGTCTATTTTGGGGGGTCTCGTGAGAAAATAATTCTGTTTTTTTCATGTCTTCCAACTTCGGGTGAACAAAAGTGATATTTTTATTTAAAATTTCACTTTGCCATAAAAAGAAAACTTTTGTAGAATTATGTTAGCTTTCTACTCATAATTTTTTCAATTTTTTTAATTAAGATTTGATATGTCGATTTCGCAAATGTTTGACAGTGTGTTCTTATAAAATGAAAAGACTACAAAAGAGTTATGATTTGTTGCACCACTAAAATCGTTGTTAGACTTGTGTTTTGCAAAAACTGAAAATGCTACGACAATCTACACACAATGTACTAACGCCTGACTATAAGTTTGCATCCAATGGACCTCTATACTAATTATTATATTTTTTTAAAGTCGATCCATGGGGAAACTCAGTCGATTTTCAACAACCTTTTTGTTGCACCACTTTTCTCTCAATCCACTATAAAATCAAAAAATCTACGACCACCCTTTTGAAGTAGACACGTCAATGAATCGACCCACATTTTCTTCGATTTTTTTGGTGTTGTATTTACAAAGTTATGGATTTTTCTTTTCGCTGTTTTTTTAAAGAGCTGAATCATAACTCGACACATGTTACAAATATAAAACTTAAAAAATATCAGTTCTTATCTATATACAACAAAATTTATACCCTCGTAAAGTAGATTCAATGATGAATCTACTGGTATGAAGTCCGACATTCGTTTTGTTGTGTAAGAGGTGGTTTTCTCCTTCTGAAAATGGAGAAACCTGAAAATTTTGCAGAGATCTGAATCGGTCATGTTTCAGAGATTATTCGGCCGAAATAATTATTCGACCGAATAATTATTCGGCGGAATAATTATTCGGCCGAATAACTGTTTTCCATAACGGCGCCGTAACTTATGGCGAAGGTTATTCGGCCGAATAACTAAACGGGAAAAAAATTACGTCGGCCGGAAAAAAAAATAAAATAAAAATTTATACTCATATAAATAAACGTAAAGTTAATTCATTATTTTCGCATGTTTGAACTTCGCATTTTTTTGTCAAACTAATTTCGGAAGGAGGAGATAATTTTTGCAAAAGGAGGTTTTTACAAGGTATGTTTCTTCTTCTTCTTTACAAAAGGCACATTGAAGGAGTTTTTTTTTTCTAAGGCATATTTGCAAGGAGTTTTTCCAAACTATCTCTTTTCTTATTGCATTTTTACAAAGAAGACATTTTTTGCAAAATGAGGTTTTTACAAGCTATGTTTCTTCTTCTTCTTTACAAAAGGCACATTGAAGGAGTTTTTTTTTCTAAGGCATATTTGCAAGGAGTTTTTCCAAACTATCTCTTTTCTTATTGCATTTTTACAAAGAAGACATTTTTTGCAAAAGGAGGTTTTTACAAGCTATGTCTTCTTCTTTTTTACAAAAGGCACATTGAAGGAGTTTTTCCAACATATCTCTTTTTTATTGCATTTTTACAAAGAAGACATTTTTTGCAAAAGGAGGTTTTTACAAGGTATGTTTCTTTTTTTTTCCAAAGGCACATTGAAGAAATTTTTTTTCTAAGGCATATTTGCAAGAAGTTTTTTCCAAATATTTATTTTCTTGTTGTATATTTGCAAAGAAAACATTTTTTTGAAAAAGAGATTTTTACAAAGTATGTTTCTTCTTCTTTTTTCCAAAAGACACATTGAAAGTGTTTTTTTTAAGGGATATTTGCAAGGAGTTTTTTCAAAATATTTCTTTTCTTAGACATGTTTGCAAGGAGGTTCTTTGCAAGGATGTTTTTTTTTCAAAGTAGCTTTGCACTTTTTATTTAATTGAAAGAGGTTTTTTCAAATAGTTGTTTTGCTAAGGTATTTTGCAAATGATTTTTTTCCAAAGTAGTTTTGCACTTCTTATTTATTTGAAAGGAGTTTTTTCAAATAGTTATCTTATTTTGCAAAAGATTTTTTACAAGGTAATTTTGTACTTCTTATTTCTTTGAAATTGGGTTTTTTTCAAAGAGTTGTTTCTTTACAATGATTTTTTCCCAGATATATTTATAAATAAGTTTTTATTGAAAGTATTTTTTTCTAGTGGTTTTTTTCGTAGATATTTTTTCAAAAAAGTATTCTTGGAATAAATTTTACAACAAAGATTTATTTACAAGGTGTTTTATTTTCTTCCTTGGCACAAGGTGTTTTTATTATTTTCCAAAGAAGATTTTTGTTCAGAGAATTTTTTCAAAGGAAAGTTAATTCCAAAGAAATCTTCTTCAAAAGACTCTTACAAAATTTTTAAAAGGTAAAGTAAATTTCAGTTCATGTTTTTATAAATTCCGTAAATGTTTTTAAATCTTAATTTATTTGTTTTTACTATAAAGTAACATGATTCTTTAATTTATCGTCTATAGATTAAACAACCATGGGCAATAAGAGAAATCGTAAAAGAAAAGCTGATCGTAAACGTGATGATGATGATAATAGAGAGAAACAAAAACTCAGATATATTGCCAAAAAACAAAGGGTTGCTGAAACGGAAGATAGAACTATTGAAGATATAAATACAGATTTACATGACAATGTTGAAGAAATGGAAATTGAAAATAGAGTACAAGAAGAACAAATTGAAGTTGAAAAGAACATTGTAGAAGATGTAAATAGTGATTTACATGCTAATGTCGATGAAATCAATATTGAAGATCAAGTTCAAAATCCAGAAATTGAACCTGGTATGTATATATCATATATTTTCCAAATTCATTTTTTTATAATGAATTTTATTTTTTGATATATGTTAAATTAAATTTAACTTGATGTATAGGTACTTTTACTATTGATGATGACATGTTAGAAGACATTGATTGCGACAAATATGGAGAAAAACTACCAATACATGTTGCACGATATCGTGCTACAAAATTTTATGATGAAGTTCTCAAGGATTACTCAATAGCAGGGCAAGCACAAATTTTGAGATGTTTATTAGTGTCCAAGAAATTAGAAGGTGCTACATCGTTATTGGGTATTCACAAAGTAACAAAAGAGTCGAAATTGAAACAAAATGTGATGGAAAATATAGGCGATGCAATAAAAAAATTTGGAAAATCCAGGAAGAAAGATATCAGTGCTGCACGTAAAGCAATTCATACAGCAATTCTTTCAGCTAGTACTAAACAAAAGCGTTTGACAACAGAACTAGCAAAAGCAGTTGGAACATCAAGAAAAACATTATACAAACATAGCAAATTCATAATGCAAATAGATGAAAATAATGAACTTGCTTGTTGGGCAATTATTTGTAGACAACCTTACAAAGATAGATTAGGAGCGGGGGTTAAAGATATTGTACGAGAATATTGGTTGGAACATGCTCGAGTTTCACCAAATGCAAGAGATGTGATACGCAAAAGAATATCACGAAATGTATATGAAAGCCAACCAAAACATATAATGGACATGACACAAGTACAATTGTTCAATAAGTTCAAGGAAGATCATCGTGGAATTAATATATCAATCACTACATTTGTGCAACAAAAACCATGGTATGTTCGACCTATAACTATACGTGATACATGTTGTTGCCGTTATCATGTGCAATTTCAGTTATATTATGACACGTTTCTTGAATTTGGTAAAATGTTTTGGACAAATTCACCACCTCCGCCGACGATACGTGAATTCATATCTCAAATTTTATGTGAGAGAAATCACGATGAAGTATTTTATTCAAAGAAATGTGTCAATGGAAAACATTGTCATCATTGTGGAAATTTGGTGTTATTCCACAATAAATACCCTATCGATAATGATCAATCGTTGTCAAATGTAAATGTTGATTGGAAGAGATACGAATACATCAACTATAATACAAGTTCTAGTGATTCACATTCCAAAAGAATTGATTTGCTAGAAGACAAGATATGCGTCACAGATTTTCTCAAAAAATTTGAAAGCGAAATTTATAAATACACCCAGCATTCACATAGAGCACGATGGCAAGATCTTCAATTCAAACAGTCTCGTGAAATTTTTCCACCCGGAACAATTTTGTCGGTGGTTGATTTTGCTGAAAACTATACATTTGCTGCACAAAAAGAAATACAGAGTGAATACTATCATTCTGACCAAGTTTCGATATTTGTCCATGTTGTATATAGACATTCTCAACAGGATGTCGATGGCATTGAAAGCACATGTGACAATCGAGATGTGATTAAAGAATATCACTTCTATATCAGCGATGATCGTACACACGACACACATTTTGTCCAACATTGTATAGAAAATATTTTCTATGACTCACTAAAAAAATGCGAAGTCAAATTCAATGAGCATTGGATATGGTCTGATGGATGTGCGGGTCAATTTAAATCTTCACGATCATTTTTTTGGTTATGTCGACTTCATAAAGCGCTGAACATAAAACATCGCTGGAATTTCTTTGAAACTGGGCATGGAAAAGGTGAGCATGATGGTGCAGGAGCATGCGTGAAAAGAGCACTTCGAAGATGGCAAATGAACTATTCTTCAGCACGGTTTCATTCAGCTGCAGAGGTTGTCCAATGGTGTCAATTAAATCTAAGCCATGATTATAATCAACAATCAAAAGACGTGCGCAGGTATGTCCACTATTTTTTTAATTTGTATTATTTCTTAAAATTTTAAAAAATGTATATACTAACATTTAAGTACACATGTACACTATTTATTGTGTAGGTTTTTTTGGCTTGTTGGGGTCCAAGATATAAATAGATCAATACCATATGACGCTAGCACCATACATGGAACTAGAGATCTTCACTCTATTCAAACAAAATCATTTCACAACGTGTTTGCATTTGACAGTAGAAAGCAATCATGCTTTTGTCATATTTGCATTGAAAATGTCGAGTCTACAGAAGTTTGTGAAAACATAACAAACAACTACGTAAAAGCTTGGAGACACACAGAGATTAATCCAAAAGGAAAAATGCCTCTGGCAAGTGTTGAAGAATTAGAATCAGAAGAAATAGCAATATCGTCTGATGGCGATAGAATTTCAGATCTCGTAAGAGAAGGTAATAAACTTGTTTTTGACTTTTTAATCAATTGTTCATTCTAATCCATCGCCATAAGTAGTCAATTTAATTCATTTAAATACGCTAACAGCAATCATAACTTGCACAGGAGATGTTTTCGCTGTGATTGCACCTGTAGACAACAACGAAAATGTCTAATATTATTTGATGCGATGCACTGAAGGAAAAATGAAGTTATTGGAGGACTACAACGACAACGGATTTACATACGAAAGAGGATCCATCATTTTAAAAGGCTACTTTTTTCAGCAGACGCATATGACAAAAAATTATGTCTACTTTCAGGATTATGAGCCTGATGTTATATGTTGTCAATATAGTCATTTAGTATGTGCATCTCGAATAAAATTGATACAAGTTCCATCAAAAAAACAGTTAAAAACCAAAAAATGGAAACTATCCATATGTGACCATGAACGGATAGTTGAAGATGGTATTCCATTGCGATGTTTTTAACTACATATCAAAAATAAATTGATCTATATTTTTGTCCATGTCAATTGTTGTGTGCAATATATTTTTTGTCCAATTATCAAAATTGTTGTGCACAGTATATTTTTTCATTGAGATTTTATGAATATTTTCTTGAATGACAACTAACATAAAAGCTTAAATGGTTGTACTTTAACATGCTTAAAAATGAATTCAAATATAATTTGAAAATTCAAAAGTACTTTATTCGGGTCCCCATATGTCTATTAGACCACTAAGGGATGAGATAACGGATGTGGCTATCCCCACTCCGCCCCGAATGTTTACTTTTGGTTGATTGATACTAACGAAAAAATACAAAAAGACCTATTAAATTTTGTAGTATTTTAATCCATCGAACATGTTTCTTTAATACATACTTCACCATAAATATGATCTTAAATAGATGTCTTAAAATTGTAACCAAGTTCTCCGTCCCAAATCTTTAATTTAAAATATCGCTTGTGCAAATTCACATAACTGAAATCATGGCAAATGGAGATAACGATCATTTGATTTTTAATCACAAGCAAGGATTCCAGGATTGTGAAGCTTATGCTAAATTAGAGAAATGATTATTTACAACAAATCAATGAAAATTCATCAAATTGTTGTTTAAAATCATTGCTCTAATTTAGCACAAACTTCACAATCCTGGAATCTTCGCTTATGATTAAAAAACAAAAAAACCGTTACCCCCATTTGCCATGATTTCAGCCGCATCAAATGTACCTGAACATTGAAAATAAAAATTAAATTAATTAAAAATCCATTAATTTTGCCCAACATTAATTCTTACCATAACATTCATTTTCAACATTAAATATTTCCTAACTTAGATTATCATTTTAAACATTTCCAACACCTCCCATTCATTCAACATTTCCTACCCTTGGGTTGCACCTATCAAGACATTTTAAACATTCATGCAAAACATATTATAATAACACTTATTCTCAACATAATAAATTGGAAACATTCCTTCTTCCATAACACCTCCCATTCATTCTTTCCCAACATTTCTTTTTCTCTAACACCTCCCATTCATTTTTTCCCAACATTGATTCTTACCATAACATTCATTCTCAACATTCAACATTTCCCAACTTGAAATAACATTTCAAACATTCCTAACACTTCCCATTCATTCTTTCCCAATATTCATTCTTCCATAACATTCGAAACATTCAACATTCATTCTCATCATTCAACATTTTCTAACTTCATAACATTCATTGTCATCATTCAACATTTCCTAACCTTGGATTGCACCTATAAAAACATTTTAAACATTCATGCGAAACATATTATAAATATTATCAAAACTCATGCAAAACATATTCTAAACATTTACCAAATGAGAAATAATGGACATGTACTCATGTATATAATCCAAAAAAGAGTTGATGAACTTGTGAATTCAATGTACATATATATATAATCAAAAAATAAATACCCTCCATGTTCAAAACAACACCAATATATAGATATCAACAAAAACTATAAAGTCTGAACCACTATCCATCTCGACCAATATCTTTCCACTATTTTCCACTAGGACCTTCCCTGGGACTCAACTCAACCTACAATACACAAAAAAACAAATTATAAATTTTTAGATCATAAATTATTTAAACAATTTTAAACTAAATTCAAAATATCAAGATATTAAACTCATCTACAAAACAATTCAATTATTAAAAAAATCGTACATCAAATTCTTTGAATGCATGTCCACTTTTTTCCCCTAGAGCCTTTCCTTTGGCTCCAAAGGATCTCAAAGAGCCAAGCTGCAACATGTACAAAAATAATTTTCAAATAAATCAAAAAAATATAAAACATTAAACTTATATCAAAGATCATTTCTAGTTCAACAAAATTACCTCGGTGCCAATATCTGCATTCATTAAAGACCCCACATCTTCGCCCCCAATTTCCAAATGGTCTCTTCCCTAAAATTTAAATTTTGTTAATAAATAAAACATAGTAGATACAAATAATAAATTAGGCAATTAACTTAAAACCAAAACAAAAAAAAATTAAAATCATTAGCTCACAAGAGATGGTAAACCATCTAAAAAGTTGGAATCTAAAGAAACCTGCATAAATAAGTCAAATTAACAATAAGATACATTGATAAATATTAAAATTCAAATAAACAAAAAAAATATCAAGTTCAATCATAAATATTATAATTAAAATACATCTCTTAAGCGCTCTTCATTTTGACTAAGATGCTCTTGGTTTTGACTACTGGAGACTCGAAAATTATGTGCATTTAACATTCTCGAAAACTGCAAACAAAATACATTTGCTTAATATAATTATTCCCATGTACTAAAAAATTCAATTCAAAATGATTAATAAAAAATCAAATAGATTATCATAGCATAATCAACAAACCTCTCCCATGCTAGATGTGTCATTGGATAACACATCTGAAGCTATATCTCGACAAGACTTAACATAAGCCCTGAGATCATCCATGCTCAATGCATCTACCTCGTCATTAGTCTTGTAAACAAAACTTTGACGAACAATAGCACGAGCCCTCTCTCGCCCCAAACCAACTTCTACTCCAGCAAGAGCTGAAGCTAAACCATCACCTACCGATTCCCTTCCAATTGTCCCTAGTTGAGATGTTGTCTCCATCTCTGATCTTAAAGCCACGACCCTTGGTGGACGAGGTATCTTAGGTGGAGGTTGTATAGTGGTAGGGTCTCTGAGAGCGCCTTTTCGATTATATATTCTACCCTTTCCAACTCCATAAAAGTCAGAAGGAACATCAGTATAGTTAGGCTTCATACCTAAAAAAAACTCCGCATAAAAAAATCTTGCAAAATAATTAGGAACCTCATCGTTCCAAGGCAATCGACCATAAGCTGCAAGAAATCGATCATATATTAAATGTGCAATTTGAGGATGCTTGAAATATTGCACTTTCAACATTTTTCGCTTAAGGCCTTCCTTGAAATTGAACATTGAATTGGCTTGTTCTCTAGTGACTCTCTCCTTCACAACCTCCCAGTTGTCTGGACCCATAACTTGGTCCCTTCGCATCCGCATCAAATGAACAAAACCATTTGTAGTTGGTCCAAGTTCCTCATATGCATCAATGAATTTTTGCAAAGACGCCAAAACAATCTCTAGACTTTGTCTACTCTCTGGAGGGAGATCCAAAGAACAAAGATCATTGTTCAACCTGTCATAGTGGGATCTGCAACTTTCAAGAATAGTTTGTTGCACAACACCTTGCCATGGAAGCTCATCAGGTAAATCAGATGGATAAGTTGATATGGGTGTACACCCCTCAGCTAGTGGAACATATGTCGTCCTAGCTCTAGGAGGATCTTCAGGACCTTGCTCTCCACCCACACCTATTCCATCATCTACAATCCTATCTTGATCTTCCCCTCGCTCCATCGAATTACGCACATCTTCTGAACGTCGCTCTGCTTCAAATATAGCCATTATCAAGAATTAACCTTGTCCATATATTCAAAACACAAAAAAATACAATTTATACGTTATTAAACATTAATGTTCATACCAACAGAAGGTTGAGATCGACGATCTCCCAGAGAAGATGAAGGAGATTCATTTGTACCCCTTCGAACTCGTTGATGATCAAATGATTGGGACCCATGCAATAAACTTGAACCTCTCGGTGAATTCGACAACCTTCGACTACCAACTGGAACACCAATTCCTGAGGATTGTGATGACCTCCTACGCTTTCCCCTCGAAGACTCTCTTTCCATTTGATATAACTTCTAAATTTACACAAACGTTAACATATTGAAATTGTACATGACTATTCTACAAACATCAAGCCAATATTTGATAAAAAACTTCAACAAAATGTAAGTCCCCCTCCTAACTCTAATTAATTAACTAAAATTCCTTACCATCACTAATATTGCAACATAAAGATATATCTAATAATCATTTCATTATCAAATATAAGTCATAACATGATTAATTGAAGTAGTATAGTAACCTTAAAAACTTTTAATCCAACAAATATGGTTGAATTATACATGTCAATGAACAAACATCTCACTAAACATATATATATATTCTTATTAAAAGAATTCTAGCTCATATTTATAATAATACAATTTACACACATTGAAGTTGTACATGTTAACTTTACAAACTTAAAAACATATCTATTCAAGATCTGCATACAAAATGTAGAGCTGGCTAAAATAGTATAACATATATATACACTTATTAAGAGATTTCTAATTTATATTTATGATAAAACAACTTACACACATTCTACAAACTTAAAAACATATCTCTTAAAGATCTGCATACAAAATGTAGAGCCACCTAAAATATTATAACTTATTTTCTTTCGTAAGTTCCTCTTCTAGCTCTAAGAACACTATTGCAGCATAAACATAACATCAATAATCATCTCATAATCATTTAATTGTAATAGTACAATAACATTCCAAATTTTTCGTAAGTTCCTCTTCTAGCTCTGCTCATGAGCAGAGCTCTGCTCATGAGCAGAGCTCTGCTCATGAACAGAGCTCTGCTAATTAATAGAACTTTGCTCATGCCATGTTAGTAAGAGAAGGTGATTCCACTGATAGCAGTAAGTAGTAAGCTATGAAATCAAACACGTGATATGATATGTTAGTTACAGTCATTGTGTAAGCAGTATAAAGCTTATAGCTATTGTCAAGCTTGTGTTATAGTAATAGTATAAGCTGATAACCAATGGTGATACGTCATCTTTACTTAGTATCTTTAACTATTAGTATAAGCCTAATTTACTCATACGTTATTTCCCTAAAAAATGCAGGTATAATAACTATAGTGCTTAAGAGAAAACAAGATAAGATTTATAGGCTAATTAGTACCTGTTCATATATAGCTCTAAGTATTTAGATCACGGCTAACAAGGATGAAATTTTATCAGGTCTAGTGGTCTGGTTAATCTTTAAAGAATTATATATTATTAAGGGCTCTTCATGGTTAGATACCTGCTAGAAGTAAGCTTCTATTTTTGTATTCAAGAATACCACACAAAAAGTATGTATAACATGACTAGAGCTCCTAGAATTTATTGAACAATCATAAAAATAAGGGTGGTCAATGATATATCATCATATATAGAAAAGTTATGGTGTTGGCAATTATATTATCTGGTAAGGATTCAGCAGTAAATACAGTATCTAACACCATTAGAATTAATAACCCCATTGATACAAGACATTATAAGTTCAACTTTAGTTTGATCTCTAATCTTCATGAACCCAGATAAGATCTTATAATTAAGATGGATGATATATTAGTTACTAATGTATTTGAAATCATCTTGAAAATAAATGAGCAGGGTGTTTTTTAAACTCGTGTTGGAGCGGCTGCTAATTATATTCTATTTATACTGTTGTAAAATATTGCCTAAGCCTTGTTTCTTCTTTCAGAATGGTTAATTATTAACATTAACATAAGGTAGATGGCTAGATGATATAATCCTACTCAACTTGTAATAAAAGAGGCAACCAAGCATACATCTAGTTTTATCCTGTTCCAGTTCTGTCCATGAACAGAACTCTGCTCATGAGCAGAGTTCATGAACTCTGCCCATGAACAGAGTTCATGAGCAGAGTTCATGAACTCTGCACATGAACAGAGTTCATGGGCAGGGTTCATGAACTCTGCACATGAACAGAGTTCATGGGCAGAGTTCATGAACAGGGTTCATGAACTCTGCCCATGAACATAGTTCATGGGCAGAGTTCATGAACAGGGTTCATGAACTCTGCCCATGAACAGAGTTCATGAACTCTGTTCATGCACATACAAACATCTCTAAAATCAAAATTAATCATAAAAACATTAAAACTTCTATTTTTAACCGCCAGAACAGATTTTTTTTAATTTTCTCCTATGCCACCAACTAAGGAGCAGACTATGTGTATCGAAGCATACCTGTATCCAAACGAAGCGATACGAAATCGTCTATCCACGACGCCGCGCCTATTCGATCCACTACGCTCCAGAAACAACCAATTCCTTCACCAAGGGACAAATAAAATTATCAACCATGACTTATAACATACACAGCCAGAATCAAAAAATTACAAGGGAAGAATAAACGCACCTTCAATGATGAAGTCTCGAGCCTGCACACAAATCCGCAACAGCGTCCACGCAGCAACACAACCGAACACACCTACCACCCGAAACGTAACGGCCGACGAGCAACGTCCAACAACAAACAGTGGAAAGCAGCCAACAAGGTGACGAACTATCAAACGTCAAGGCGACGAGCAACAGCAGGTCGCGGGGGCAGCGGCGGATGGTGGAGAAGCAGCAGGGTGGCGACGAACTATCAAACGTCAAGGCGACGAGCAGCAGCAGTTCGCGGGGCAGCGGTGGATGGTGGAGAAGCAGCAGGGTGGCGACGAACTATCAAACGTCAAGGCGACGAGCAACAGCAGGTCGCGGGGGCAGCGGCGGATGGTGGAGAAGCAGCAAGGTGGCGAACGTTTCAGCCGCAATTCGTGGAGCATCAACAGGTCCAGGGGCAGCAGGCGGGTCGTCGAATAGCGGCAGGGTGGCAACACAACAACTGTGGGCCCGTTGGGGGGTCCAGAAATTTCCAGCAGAGAATGCCATATGGCAGCCGATGTTGTGTTTTTATGCAGAAAAATAGTTCGGCCGAACAATCATTCGGCCGAATACATATTCGGCCGAACAATTATTCGGCCGAAAAAGTATTCCGCCGAATACTTGTTCGGCCGAATATTTATTCGGCCGAATGATTGTTCGGCCGAATAATTGTTCGGCCGAATAAACTATTGCCCGAAATTTTTTTCCCGTCCGGCAACTGTTTGCACACATTCCGAGGATCTCCGTTAAACTGGACGGAGAACTATTTGTGGTTATTCGGCCGAATAACCTTTGAATTATTCGGCCGAATAATGTAAATTATTCGGTCGAATAATGTTTATTATTCGGCCGAATAACTTCCGCTAAGACGATTTTGCACTCGTTTCTCACGAAAGTGTTACCCACCTTCACGTTTTCACCCATATCAGCCCATTGAAAGATTGAAAATAGCACGAGGAAGATTATGGCAATGTAGAAGGTGTCAATCGCAGCAAATAGTTACTAACTTTATAGCCATGATGTTGTGGACAATTTGAGTATTACAGTTAGAGGTTCAATGAGGAAATCAAGTTGTATTGTTTTATTTGGAGTTTTGGTAAAGTTTTGACATTTAGAATAATACGTGCCCAATTCCTGAATGCATTGCTCTAATTATTAATATCTAATTTCTCAAAAAGAGTGACGATTAACATGCAACATCCTGGGGCTATATTCTGGACCAAGGTGGTTGTAGGGTCCAAAACTGTGAGAACTACTAGTGTCTTATTCCATTGGTAACGGTTTAAAAAATCATTAGTATCTTATTCCATATTCCATTGGTAACGGTTTAAGAAATCATTAGTATCTTATTCCATGGATAACAGGTGCTTAGTGTACACTGTAGGGTGTTATCAAGAAGACACAGGATGTCCATTGTTCAATCTCCGTAAGAGACTGCTTGTAATTGCCTCTTGCAATCCTTCAAAGAGCAGACATCTAGTATATTATTCTTTTCAGTTCAAAATCCATTATGCAATGGTTGCAACTGAGAACTAATGGAAACTATTTACCATTGTGGAATCAAGTATTTGGTCAGGTTATTTAAGATATTGGATATCCACATCTCAATATGATATGTTATAGCTCTAATACATTTCTAATTAATTCATGATTTTTTCTCTATAATTGAAGATGTGTTGTCAATAATAATTTTAGTCCTTTTTCATGGAATGCATCATTTGTGGTATTCAAGAATTGCTATGTATAATTTGAATGGATGCAAACAAGGAAATGTGGACCTCCATAATGTAGCAAGGTTTCAAAGGGGAAATGATTTAGAAAAAAAATGGAGTCAAAATAATAATATTTTAAAATTGTTAAAATGTTAATAAAATATCAAATCGGAAACAAATAAACTATGTTATGATGCTAGAGAGAACATTCAAAATAATGGTTTTAATTAGTTTGTTCTTTAGAAGGGAAGACTTTGATAAATATTGTTTTCATAAAAAAAAGGGAAATTTCCATATACTCGCAATATTTTTTTTATATTTGTTTTGTTAGTTCCAATAGCATCTATAAGTGTTTTTTTTATATGTTACACAACAAGAAACCCTTTAAATTGAATGGACAAGCTTATCTAATGTGTAGGAGAAAATCACATCATGAAAATATGTTACTATGCTAAAATAACTTCCAATAATGAACATTGTATAAATGACAATAAAAATATGTTACTATGCTAGAATAACTTCCAATAATAAACTTTGTATAGATAACAATCATAAACCAAGAAAAACATGCGAATAAACCCATTAAAAATACTAATAAGAGGCTAAGAACTAAACCTTAAAGCCCGATTGTTGTGCAACATTTTGATCTGGCTATATTTATCAATGATGCTACTTGCTTTGTTAGATGAAATAATAACAAATTGGGCAATTTGTTTAAAATGTCCAGATTCTGATTCCGGGAGCTTGTTGGTGAGAGATTCAGATGCAGATGATGCAAATTCCCTTCTTGTGCACTCCCTTGCAGTAGAGTCAAAGGATACACCTAGAATTTAAAGTAGATATGAAGCTAAACATGGGTGAGTATGCATTTCAGTGCTCTATGCCTTGCACGACATACTAAAAAATTACTCTAGTGAATATCTCTGACCAATGCCAATCCTGATGAGATTAGATTAATGTGCTTTCTAGGTTCATGTATACACTACACTCCAGTGGTTCTATTTGTAATCAGAGCACTTTATTAGCTTCAAGCATTAGAAGTATGACAAATTTGTAATGATACAAGGTTGTGAATTGTTTGAACATTAATAGTTGGTTTAATACTACTACAAAGTTCTATTTGTTGCACAAAAGAAAAACAAATATGTTACCATATTTGATGTATAATTTTATTGGTTTTTTAGCACCATGAATAGATAGGCTTTTGCAATCCTGTGGGACTCTTAGACAAAGGCTTGTTGTAGGTATATATAACTATGTTTGGGTTTCTATACCATTTGTTACTTTGAATATTTAATCTTATTTAAACATTAATATGTATAAAGTATTGATTTAATGGTGAAGCATGGTACAAAATTTTGACATAAAGATAATCCAAATCTGTCATAATTGCGATTTCTTTTTTCAGTGATTTCTCAAATAGATAATCAATCAACTTAGTTGGAAACATGCCACATCCATAGTTTCAAATTCTTACAAAATTTAGGCTTTTATGGGTTTTTGGATAAATTCAAAATGTTCAAAATATCATTTATCCAATGAAGGGTTTGCTAAATTTCCATAAAAATAATAAAAAACAATTTAATTAAAGCATAAATAAAATCAAAATTTTAATAAGCTTTGTTTCTTGATTATATCTTCTAGGAATAGAATAACTCAATATTATTTTTTCTTTACATATTATAAATTTGATAAATATTCTTTAATTTTCTAAAGGCCGGGACTATGCTGCTCGCAGCTCTTGTTTTTTTTGTTGTTTTCTTCCACTGTGATTCCTTTTTAAGATCATCTACGTAACTTTCGTGTCATTATTTTCCATTTGCATTTCATGTACATACTCCCAACGTTTTCAAATGTGTAAGTTTTGCAAAACGCTCATAAACATGTACAAGTAATGGCTTGCTAGACAAAGAAGTTCAAATATGTGTTTATAGAAATAATTTTTTTTTTCAAATTTGAATATCATTTTTTTAATTATTAAAATAATGATAAAAAAGGTCAATATATTAAAAACTATCAATAACTCCGTCAAAAAATCTAATTTATGTAGGCTCAATTATTACTATGTTGGAATGTTATTTTACATTGTATGTAACGTGGCAACATATCTCCCATAGTGGTTAGGAATATTAAGTTAATTATTAATTTTTTGGACTAATAATTTTTAAAGAATAGGAAAAAGTAATAAATAAAAAAATGTAAAACAATGTTAAATAGTTAAAGTATCTATTTAATGTGGTAAATTTGGATGAGTTTAAAACATGTGTTTCTAACTACTCAAAATATTTTTTATAGAAAAAATAAAAATTAAAAAGCCAAACAATGTTGACTATTTAAAAGTATATACAATAATAAAGTTAAAAAATAAAATAATGTTAAACACTTAATAGTATATAGATCAATAAAATTAATAATAATGTAAAATAATTAAATATGTATAGATCATTAAAATTAAATAGGTCAAAAAGATTATAAACCATAATTTGGAAAATAACATAATTTGTCACCACTGCACTTAGGAGATGAAATGAAAATAGTTTAAAATACTTCATAATGTAAGCAAAATAAAGAGTCACACTTACAATTAATGTGTGTTTTAATATAATAAATAAATAGTTTTAAATTTAAATATAAAATATGTGTGTTTTATATTAATTATCCAAAATAATCTAAGTACCTTGAAAATCCAAAGCAATATGATTTCGCTTGGATTGCGTTGTTTTCAGTATGTCCACTCCTTGATGTTAGGTTTAAGTTACACTGAATTTGATTGTTTGTTGCATTGATATCAGTGATTCCTCTCTTTGAATCATTTATAATCCAAAACAATTTGATTGCAATGACATAACATGACAACATCAATGGAAATCCAACAAACAAATTTGATTGCATTGATTTAAGTGATTCCACTCTCTCATATTAGGTTTGAGTTACAATCAATTTTAGGGTCAGTGCAAGCTAATGAGGATCACTTTTGAGACATTAGATGCAATAGAAAACTGAAAAATCAGGCATCCCTCAACTTAGTTGGATTTTTTGAGATACTTACCCAACATATCTTGCATTGAGTAAAAAAAATGAAATGTGGAAAATTGAATCACGTTTCCGAATATATAACTTTTATGTATTAAAAATTTGCATAGCTATGTCAAGTTTCATTTTTCCTAACAGACACTTTTTATTTTTTAGGCAAATGATAAGGTATATGTTTTTGTGGTTGCAACCTTTGAGGGCCTAATTGATGGAATCAAGCTACAAAAATGGGCATGCATGTAGAGAACATATGGCACTAGTGCATCATTATTTTTCAAAAATTAAATTAGTAATTTTATAATTTTTTTTATAATTGTCTAGAAGTGATCAAATCTCGAAAATAGTATGTCTTTTGTGGGTGTAACCTTTGAAGGTCTTAATGCAAAAATCATGAAATGGGGTTTTGATAGAATGTGGAGGTTAGTGTCTACTTGTGCACCATACAATTTGTTTTTGAAATGATCAAGAATTGAAAAAGTTATGGAAGAAACACTAACAGTGTGTTTCACGAGTTAAGGAGGTAGGACACAAAAGAAATTGAAGAAAAGATAGGAAAAATTAATATTTTTAAATAAAAGTTACATATTTGGAATCCACAGAAAATTTTTTATTTGTGTTTACGATTTCATCAAAAATGACTGTGTGTAGCATACTGTAATGAGTGGCTAAGCTCAGGCTTCTCCAGAAACTGGAAGAAATACCCAATTAGATTTGGTTTATCATTACCATAGCATATGTTTGGTATTACCGAAGCAAAATCCAAAGCATACACATAGGATTATGGTTGACATGCAAGCAAGTGAGTTGGCTTGGTTTAGGCTCTAACAAACACGAGCGCATTCTGTTTAAATTCAAAAAAT
>BSBM01000934.1:4022500-4130000 GCA_027924585.1 Larix kaempferi | reverse complement strand
TTCATCACCATCACCATCACCATCAACATCAACATCTTCATCATCATCACCATCAACATCATCATCAACATATTCATCATCATTGACATCTATAGGTTCCTCATCAACATCTCCATCATCCTCATCTTCATCATCATCATCATCATCATCATCATCACCACCACCATCATCATTGTCATCTCTAGGTTACTCATCAACATCTCCATTGTCATCATCTTCTTCATCATCATCATCATCATTGTTGGACACCATTTTATACCTATTTTTCCCTATAAACCCTTTTCATTTTTCTCCATAAACCCTCATACTTGATCCATAAAACCTCATGTTCATCCACAAAACCTTGGTCAAAGGTATAAATGTTGTTGCTTTTTAATAAATTGAATTATGTGACTTTTAAGGCATTTAAATTAAGGTTTTGATTTAAATTACAGAATTTGCTAACTTCCCGTAATTGCTCCTAGATTAGATACTTGCAGGCCAGTTGGGCACGAACTGAGAGATGGAAGAGGATCCTCAATGTCCAAGGATGGATAAATTTCTAACAACTTCATGAAACAGGTTCTACAAGTGTCGAGTCAATGCTGGTCAAGGTGATCCTCTAGCACTGTCACTTACCACAAAAATAGGACAGTTTCGATTTTATATCAATCTGGTCTATTTTTATGGATCTGATGGACGATCTCGAGGATAGAGAGATATTAGGAGAATTCCATTATGAATCTCCCAGGATTGTAACGTTTTCAGTTTTAAAAACAATTTGTATAAGTATTTGAATTTGAGATGTAACCACCCCCGGATGGTGAACGTATGTTATTGAAATAAAGATTCAGATTTCGATATATTTCTGGTGTATGTTCATTTCTATATGGTGAAAGTGATTTGAGTGTTGAAATTTATATAAATCTTCCTGCATGTGTGAGCGAAGCAGTGGAGGGCCCCCTCTGCCGAACCTATACACCCATTTCTTCATTAGAAACGCATTGGTATGTTTTGATTATTTACTATAGAGTTGATTTTGATTATTAGTTTATGCATTGCAGATTGGATTAGATTATATATAGATGCACATGATTTCATTATAGGGTAGGGTTATGAGTTTTTAGTTTGAATGATTAAACACTTTAGGATCAATCCCAATTACTTTTCTTTATCTGATATTGAACTGTTGAAAAGAGCTAAGCATTGTGCACTGTTTTTCTTGTAAGAGAAATCGATGATTGTCTACTTTCAACAGTAAGGTATTAAGAACTGTAACTTACCTTTATGATTTAGATGTTTTTAGTTTCAGAGTATTCCATATATGAATTGTTGATTAGATTAAGAAATCAAATGAAGTTACTTTTGTAAGGAAGGTTTTGTGTTTCTTATTTACAACATTCTAGTATCCATTAGATTTATTTCATAGTAAACTGAATTTTCAACTAAGTCTAGGTCAGAATCTCTATATTTGGGATATGCCTCTAAGTTTTACAAACTCCAGATTGACATAAACATAAGATCTAATTTACACCAATAGATTGGAACCCAACATTTTGGCGTCGTTGTCGAGGAGGCATTTTAGAGTTAGAGTTAATAAATTTAGTTCTTTTATAAAAAAATTCAAAAACACAGAGCATATTTTAGTTTTATGTCAAGACAAAGAGACGAAAAAGGAAGATTTGTCAAAAAACCCCCAAAAATAGAAGTAATAGGAACTTCTGATAAAAAAGGATTCATTACAACTGTTGATACTTTTGAAATGACTGAAGAGGAAACATCTAAGAAAGGAGGACTAACCTTCGAGCAACGTAGGGAATATGAGCGTAGGGTGGAGGTGGAAAATAAACGAAGAGAAATGGTTGAGCGAGAAACATTAAAAGGGCCAACTGCAGAACAACGAAGGGAGTATGAGAGAAGGTTAGAAATTGAAAATAAACTAATAGAAGAGAGAAGAAATGAAAGGGAAGAAGAGAGAAGGAATGAAAGGGAGGAAAGAGAAGAAGAAGACCAGGAAGCCACCTTTAAATTCCCAATCTTGGACACTAGCATCATCCTAGGAGAAGAGGTAAGGATGAAAAATATTCCACCATCTGTTCTACAAAATTTCTATGGTATGACTTCTGAAGATCCAGATTCTTTCTTATTCCAATTTGATATCGTATGCCGTACCTATGGATATACCGATGACACACGCAAACTTCGTCTCTTCCCTTCTACTCTTAAAGCAGCTGCATTAAAATGGTTCATGGGATTAGGAGAGCATTCTATAACTAGTTGGGATGATATGAGCAAAATTTTTCTTAGGAAATATCAAGCATACTGTAGATCGAAATTTTTAAAAGATGATATTTTTAGGATGTGCCAACAAGAGGATGAAAGCTTGGAAGAGTATCTTGAAATATTCTCGTATAACTTGCAGAAATCCAAATACAATTCCTTGACATCTGAGATCACTCGAAAAATCTTTTTGAAAGGAATAAGAGATGGATATCTTGATATTTTGAATGTGATGGGAAAAGGTGACATCTCCTACTTACCATTTGATGAGATTACAGACTTATGTCAGAATTATTCAAGAGGAAAGGCCAGAAATGGAAAGAGGGATGTAACTTCCAAAATAACCAAGTCTGCAACCAGTGGCATATCTAGAGATGAACTTGGAAACTTGTTAGAAGATTTCAAAACTGATCTTTTGAGTACCTTGGGAACACAGGTCGAGATATCAAAAACCAAGAAGAGACAAGAACAACAAGACCAACAAGATCAAGCCCTATCTATTTTCTGCCCTAAATGTAGAAAGAAACATTCATTAAAAGAATGTCCTCCAAATATTGTTCAAATTTGTGGCTTATGTACTAAAAATCATAAAACTGATGATTGTCCCAGATTGAAATAATTGCAAGCAGATCAAATGGAAGAGAATCAAAGCATGGAGTCTCTCTATCTTATGGGACAACGAAGACCTTGGAAGCCATGTTTTTCAGGTGTGTCTCAAGATCCTATGCAGCAATTCCATTCAAATTATCAAACTCCTGTTCAAAATTCATGGAGTGCACCTATGCCCTGGAAAACTTGGTCTCCTCAGTAACATCCATCCCAAACTGCTCCAAATTGGCGAGGATATACTCATGGTAATCAGACATATCAACAGGACTATCCATAGCCCTATCAAAAACCCTTTGCATATCCCCAATACCAGTAGAATCAAGCTTCATTTTTCCAACAAACAAATCTTTCTCCCCAACTAGGCCAACAACCTCAACAGCTTCAGTTACCATCCAACCAACCTCCACCTCAAACAATGTAGTTTCCAGCCCAACCTATACCAAATACTAATAATAAAATGGATAAACCCATGTATAATGTTGACGAAGGAATGGCACTCCCCTACTCAATCCTCCCACTTCAAAATATCAACTTAAGGTCTGGAAAATTTTTGCAAAAAGAATCTCTCGTTATTTTAGAAGAACAAACAGAAAATGAGAAAACTCCAAAAAAATAAAATATAGAAAAATTACAGTCAGATAATCACATTCATAAAGGGAAAGCGTTAGTACCTCATACACCCCCTTTTCTAGAGAGGTTAGTTAAAGAAAAACTCTCAATTTCTCTACCTGATTTTGATGTTTTGAATGAATTAACCAATGTCTGTGTCAAAATTCCCTTATTGGAAGCTATAAAGGACATTCCAATCTACACAGAAGTAATTAGAGAATTATGTCTCAATAAGAGGAAGGAGGATCCACCAAAAATTCATGTGATGGGAAAGTTAGCAGGTTTAATGTCTAACACTGTTTTTATTGAAAAATATGTTGATCCAGGAATCCCAATGGTCACAATAACTGTCAACAATTTTTCAATTCCAAAAACATTGATTGACTTAAGTGCAGCTATCAATGTCATGACACTGGAAACAATGGAATATCTGGACTTGAAAAATCTCAGACCAACCACTACAGTTTTAGAGCTAGATGATAGGTCTAAAATCACACCTGAAAGGATACTAGAAGATATCATAGTTTCTTTGGATTCCTGGGAGTATCCTATATATTTCATAGTTCTTCAACCAAATTCTAATCTAGGAGGGCATCCATTGATCCTTGGAAGACCCTGGTTGGAAACAGCTGATGATTTTATTGGTTGTGGAACAGGAAGTATGCTCATTTCACACGGAATGGAGAGAAAACAGATCACACTTTATCCTTCTTCCCAAAGACCTTCTATGTCAGATCAGTTATCATGGATTAATGAAACAAAAGAACAACAAGAAGAAGTAATTCATCCTGTCTTAAGTATCAATCAACTTTTTTATTTTCAAGACGAAAACAATGAAGATTTGCTAGATTACTTTATTTCTGAACCTGATATTTCTGAGGAATTAAGAAACATGCAATATGCTATTACAGATCAAGTTTTGGGACAAAATTTTCAGGAAAATTGCACAGTTAATTCTTTGGCATTGGCACTTAATGATATTTTTAATGTTCATTCAATAACTGATGTCTAAAGCAAAACAGTTGAAATCAGTCCAGGGAAACATTTGAATATTGTTGCACATCTTACTATATCACAAGAAGAACAGTTGATTGGATTATTGAATAAATATCACAATGCATTTGTGTAGGAATACACTGACATGCCAGGAATTCATCACGAAACATGCACTCATCACATTTACATAGATGATAAAATCAGACCTTTCAAACAACCTCAATGTAGAATGAACCCCATACTGAAAGAGATAGTTAAGGAAGAATTGCAGAAGTTATTAAAGGTAGGATTTAGCTACTCTATCTCTGACAACCAATGGGTTTCTCCGTTAATTGTTGTTCCTAAGAAAAATGGAAAATGGCGGATATCTGTAGATATGAGAGAGTTAAACAAAGCAACACTGAAAGATTATTTTCCATGGCCATTTATTGATCAAGTGTTAGATGCCTTAGCTAGAAAACACTATTTTTAATTCTTAGATGGTTTCAGCGGATATAATCAAATTAGAATTGCATTAGAGGAACATGACAAAACTACTTTTACATGTCCCTGGTACATATACCTATAAGGTTTTACCTTTTGGTTTATGTAACGCTCCAACTACTCTTTAGAGAGCAGTCTTGGCCATTTTTGTGGATCTAATTCATGAATGTGTTGAAGTCTATATGGATGATTTTTCTGTGTATAGCAATACCTTTGAGGATTCCTTGGAAAATTTGGAGAAAATCTTAAAAAGGTGCGTTGAATCAAATCTTTCCCTTAGAACTGAAAAGTGTTTTATGATGTTAACTGAAGGGATAGTTTTAGGACATCACATTTCATCATCTGGAATAAATGTGGATCCTGCAAAATTTCATATCAATGTGAATCTATCTGAACCAAAAACTCAAAAAGATGTGAGAAGCTTTCTCGGATATGCAGGCTGTTACCGGAGGTTTATTGAAAATTTCAGTAAAATAGCTTTTCCATTATTCAAATTACTTTCGAAGGATGTACATTTCAATTGGGATACTAACTGTCAAGTTGCATTTCATAAAATTAAAGAGAAGCTCTCAACTGCACCCATTTTAAGGGGACCAAATTGGACATTGCCATTTCACATTTCTACCGATGCATCAGATACTGCAATAGTGGCCTCTTTAGGACAAAAAGAGAATACCATGACTTATGCTATTTACTTTATCAGTAAAAATCTAACCCCTGCAGAATTGAATTACACAGTTACTGAAAAGGAGAAGTTGGCAGTAGTTCATGCTGTTGGACACCATTTTATACCTATTTTGCCCTATAAATCCCTTCCAGTTTTCTCCATAAACCCTCATACTTGATCCATAAAACCTCATGTTCATCCACAAAACCTTGGTCAAAGGTATAAATGTTGTTGCTTTTTAATAAATTGAATTATGTGACTTTTAAGGCATTTAAATTAAGGTTTTGATTCAAATTACAAAATTTGTTAACTTCCCGTAATTGCTCCTAGATTGGATACTTACAGGCCAACTGGGAACGAACTGAGAGATGGAAGAGGATCCTCGATGTTGAAGGATGGATAAATTTCTAACAAACTCATGATATGGCTCTCACAAGTGTTGAGTCAATGCCGGTCAAAGATGACCACCTGTGCTGCCACTTAGCACAAAAAAAGGACAGTTTCGATTTTATATCGATCTGGTCTATTTTTATGGATCTGATGGACGATCTCGAGGATGGAGAGATATTAGGAGAATGCCATTATGAATATCCCAGGATTGTAGCGTTTTCAGCTTAAAAAGAAACAATTTGTATAAGTATTTGAATTTGTGATGAAACCACCCCTAGATGGTGAACGTATGTTATTGAAATAAATTTTCAGATTTCGATATATTTTTGGTGTATGTTCATTTCTATATGGTGAAAGTGATTTGAGTGTTGAAATTTCTGTAAATCTTCTTGTGTGTGTGAGTGAAGCAGTGGAGGGACCCCTCTGCCAAACTTGCACACCCATTTCTTCATTAGAAACACATTGGTATGTTTTGATTATTTACTGTAGAGTTGATTTCGATTATTAGTTCATGCATTGCAGATCGGATTAGATCATATAGATGCACAGGATTTCATTACAGGGTAGGGTTATGAGTTTTTTAGTTTGAATGGTTAAACATTGTAGGATCAATCCAAATTACTTTTCTTTATCTAATATTGAACTGTTGAAAAGAGCTAAGCATTGTGAATTATTTTTCTTGTAAGAGAAATCGATGATTGTCTGCTTTCAACAATAAGGTATTAAGCACTGTAACTTACCTTCATGATTTAGATATTTTTAGTTTCAGAGTATTTCATATATGAATTGCTGATTGGATTAAGAAATCAAATGAATTTACTTCTGTAAGGAAGGTTTTGTGTTTCTTATTTACAACATTCTAGTATCCATTAGATTTATTTCATAGTAAACTGAATTTTCAACTAAGTCTAGGTCTGAATCTCTATATTTGGGATATGCCTCTAAGTCTTACAAACTTCGGATTGACATAAATATAAGATCTAATTTACACCAGTAGATTGGAACCCAACATTTTGGTGTCGTTGCCAGGGAGGCATTTTAGAGTTAGACTTAAGAAATTTAGTTCTCTTATAAAAAAAATTTCAAAAACACAGAGCAGATTTTAGTTTTATGTCAAGACAAAGAGACGAAAATGGAAGATTTGTCAAAAACCCCCCAAAAATAGAAATAACAGGAACTTCTTTATCTAATAGAAAAGGATTCATTACAACTGTTGATACTTTTGAAATTACTGAAGAGGAAAAATCTAAGAAAGGAGGAATAACCTTCGAGCAACGTAGGGAATATGAACGTAGGATGGAGATTGAAAATAAACGAAGAGAAATGGCTGAGGGAGAAACATTAAAAGGGCCAACTGCAGAACAATGAAGGGAGTATGAGAGAAGGTTAGAAATTGAAAATAATCTAAGAGGAGAGAATAAATGAAAGGGAAGAAGAGAGAAGGAATGAAAGGGAGGAAAGAGCATAAGAAGACCAGGAAGCCACCTTTAAATTCCCAATCTTGGACACTAGCATCATCCTAGGAGGAGAACACTAGTACAAAATGAGAGATAAGTGACTAGGCGACTAAAAAACTTAGTCACCACTGTTTTTTCAAGGGATAAATGACTAAAATTGAGCAATTTGAATAAGCCAACTAAAAACGACTAAGATAAACGACTAATTTAGTCACGTGATAAAATATATAACTAGATAACAAGTGACTAAAATAAAAAAGACTAACATAAATGACTAATTTAGTCACGAAATGATAAATATGACTATCTAACAACGATTAATGTGAATTAGTCGTTTATGTTAGTCATTTTTAGTTGTGTCACACTGACAATGGAAAATTACAATTTTGATAATGAATTTGTACAATATTTTACTAAATTTTAAGAATGCCGATGGATTTAAAGATCTTACTATGGGTGTCATGGTCCATGTGTGTGGTCCCAAACCACCATATTGGCCCTCCATAGGGGATATTTGGCATGTAAGTGGGATGTGGTGCTCATTTTGAAGTTTAGAACACTAGATATGGTTTCTAATATTATAAGGTTTTATTTATAAGCTATAACTTCATATTTACTTGGAAAAAGATTACATCGGATAGCCATTATAGCTCAGGATCATCATTCGACACAGAACTACAGACAATGTCATCCCACAAATATTTTCCCCACTTCCCAACAACTCCACCTCATTATACGAAGCATTAAGCCAGACAAAAACTTCATCCCATATTAGAGCACCGAGACTAAAGAATTCACTATAGTGATGACTATATAAGACTTCTACCCAAGCACTAGGACTGACATGTTGCATATGATAGACTATCAACATTAATTACAACCAAAAAGATCAAATAGAGATGCGCTTCCAATTATCACACCTGAAATCTCGATGACATGCCATCCTGGAAGTAATCCTAAGAGTCAGCTAGGGCTCCCATGCCATTTACATCTTGGTAGACAGCTCCCCACTCACCCGCACGCATCCCAGTCGAGACACCAACAAGAGGAGCTCCCCCCTCCTTCAAACGAGGAAGAAATGGTATTCCCAAGTGGTGGGTGATGAAATCAATTTTCTAATTGTGAATGATCCATGAATCCAATATTAGATGCTCCTTCCATAAGTGAGAAAGGATATTATCCCCCAAACTCTTCAGCTCATGCTCCTGAAGCAGGTGGCCAATTACCCAGAACATGGATACAACCCATTCATACAACAAGTGGGCCTGAGTGGACGCAGGTTCCAAAATCCATTAATGCTCAAACATAGAAAATATCTCAGCTGGCTTTGAAACTACTATCATAACTCCCTTCTCCTTGTACCCCTTCTGATTCATAGTACCCTCCCATGGGCCTGATATAATTCATTTACATGAAAACTAGAGCTCCATCAATCCTACACACGGCAGTCTCGAATGTCCATGTGCCATCATAATATCCTCTTGTTTTGCCCTATTTTATATTTTCCAAGGGAAAGAACTAGAAATTTTCAATGCAGAGATAATTTGAAGACTCCTACGCCATTTAATAAAATATTCATCTTGTAGTAAGTAAATTCATAATCATATCATTCCACTTATTTTTATAGATAGTGCCAAATACGAGGGAGGGTTTGCAGTATGCATATAGAAAGCTTAAATCCTATTTACTTATTTTCTAATCCATTTTGTATGAGATAAACAACAATTCAGTGTTGAGGTAATTTATCGATTATTATTATCATTATTAATATTATATATATATATATATTCAAATTTTGATTTCAACGGCGGTTGAAACGGTTTGAGGTAGTTATTTTTCTTCTGCATTTATAACATCAACATGCCAACCTTTTTTTTTGCAAGGTGGACCGTCAGGATACTTGTAGGGTTGGGGCATTCATCTACACTATTAATGAATATACATTATTGATGATGCCCTAGCTTCTGTAAGCGAACTATTGTTCCACAGGACAGTAGACATATCTGAATAATTGAAGACCACTTAAAGTTGAACATTGTCTTGTGAACAACTAGAGGGCGTATACACTCGTTGCAAAGAATGGTGGGCATGGGAGTGGTAGGAACATGGTCACTGACTCCATAGAAAAAGCACCAAATTATTAAATATATTTGGATTAAAAAAAATCACGCTATGAAGGAGGGTGATCTCTTGTACATTCTATCAAACAGGTATGCATGGTTAACTTTGTTTCCCTCTTGAAGCTTTTATTTATTGTTTGCAAGAATGGAATATAGCCATTTTACTAATAATGTTTACTCAGGGTTGGGCCTGGAAAAATAGTATACCATTTGATGATTGCTATATGATTTGTTGTGGGTTCAAGTTGGCTCCTAGATATTGGGAAACAATGATGTGTTTTGTCCATTTGAATTCTATAGTCTGAGAAGGATTGGATTCCCCCCTTTTACAAATGTTTGAAGCAAGCTCTCCGTAACAATCTGTTTCAAGATCTAGTGCTACAAATGATGTAAATATTAAATGTGGTTCTGATTGCTGTGTTATTGCTTCCCATTCACGGTGAATGGGAAGCAATAACTAACATGGTGAATGTTTATGTTATTTCTCATCCGTGATTGACATGGCGCGTGTTTAATTTTTTATGTTTACAATTTATGTTATTTTCGAATGCACTCTTGCCTTATAGAATTTCCTGTCATCTCCAATGTAATTTTATAATTACTGCAAAGATCTCTTATTACCATGATGCAAATTTAATTTGAATCACTGAGGTCCGAATTGCTGGTCATCTCCAGTGTAAATATTTACATAGATCTTAACCCCCGTCTTTTAACCACAAAAAGGTTTGCAAATGATCTCACTCAGTGCTTAATAGGTTTATGGATGATCCCTCTCAATGCAAAATAATCTTCATTATTGAGGCTGCTCCTATCGATGCATGACCCCAAAGGAAAACTGTTGTATGTCTGTTTGACATTGACAGAGAAGCCACGTAATCTATCTAGCATTGGTCCTCCTGATACTTTGAGTATCACGCCATGCATACGTAAGTTCTCAGTTTGTTTCTTGAGATGTTCAAATCATGCTTTCTGATCAACATGAAATATCTACAGCCCATCTACCTTAAGTCAACCTCAGGTGAGGGACCTTGCACATAAACCATTACATCTGATGGCTTTGTCTCTAATCTAAATGATGTTGCAGCTTCTCTCCACTTGAAATTTTTGACAAAGAAGGAAAAATAATCTTCACTATTGAGGTTGCTCCTATCAATACATGACCCCAAAGGAAAATTGTTGTATGTCTGTTTGACATTGACAGTGAAACCACGTAATCTATCTAGCATTAGTCCTCCTGATACTTTGAGTATCATGCCATGCATACGTAACTTCTTAGTTTGTTTCTTGAGAGAAAAGATCCAACAAACTGAGAAGGGTTTATTGGATATTTTCCAATAAGTACATTTCTTACTTGAAATGTACTTAATATTTACAAGGGATAAACCAAAAACCTCTTTCCCTCCAAGGCGTAGCATCTTTTTTGAAGACACAACTTTGTAAATGTGGAAGAAATAGGATGAGGTCTGCATATAAATGAACACAATTTAGCTATGTTAAGCCACCCTGTACATCTAGTAGAGGCCTAGATATGTCTCAAATTGATAAAACTCTAGACACGTCATGAAAAGAATTCTTTGAATGCAAAAGCATTCCATTTCCACTTTTGATCCATAATTAAAAGAACAAGTCGCTACCAATCATGAAGTCAATGTACTTAGAATTCAACTTTCTAAAACTAAGGTTATGGATTTTAACCATCAGATAATCTACTTAGAATTCAAATACCTCTATATACCTCTTTTAGAAATAAAAAATAAATAAATAAATGATACTACTAACAAGTACTCCAACTACTCCAACTTGAGGCCAAACAACCACCTAACACACTAACAATAGGCCATGTAAATCGTAAAAAACAACTTCAATGCACTAAATTAATCATGCCTCAATCCAGCCAATCATGTCAACTGACGCCAGCACATAAAACACCATTCCCCATCAATCAACGTCCGTCAATCCTTAAGCCACCGATCTTCCAAAAGAGAAAATAGGAACCAAACAGCCATTGGAATCGTCGTAGATCTATAAAAACCCTGCCATTTGGTGTCCCGAAATTTTCAAATCCACTCACAGATCTGTGCGCCCACATCCATTTTTGGCCTCTTTGGATCAGTGCCATGGCTTGAAATCGATATTCTCAGCGACCCAAAAAAATCAAAGCATAAATTTATTAAAATGTACATGTCATACGGATGGCCTCAGGTTCTACCCCTCGAGTCAGGCATCTGGCCTACTCCATAGCATATTCTTCACATCTCGAAATATGGAGCTCGGGACAGGTAACTTTTTTCATCATATAGTTCTAATTTGATTTTTTGATTATTGGGTATCTGATAATTTTGAGCAATTTTCAATTTTTTTTCAGCATAGAGTAAGGCTAGGGAAGTATTTGAGAGATCCGGGATCGATCCAGGAGGAGGGTCAGAATTTGCAGGCCATATGGAGCTCTGATACCAAGACCATTGCGGTCATTGTAAGAGAAATGAAGTTAATTGAATTGAGTTCGATGTTTACCGGAGCCGTGTTAGTTCAAAGTATGTATGTGACATGTTTAGCAAGCTATCTGCCTTTCTTCTTCAAACCCAATTAGACTCATAGACTGAAGACCCGGGTGAACTTAACTAGAGTTAGCAAGTTAGGGCTAAATAGTGGAAGTTGGTGCAAAGGGCAAGAGCAAAAGCCATTGTTGATATTATTGTTGTGTTCTGATGAAATACTTGAGCTAGTTCACCTGTTTAAATGTTATCATTGAAGGTACTCTGCTTTCAATTTTATCGCTATACTTTTTTCTGGTTACACTGTTAGTGAACAACTTAGCTAGACACTTAGTTATGCTTCCTTCCTTCGCCTTCGTTTGCTTTCAGCATTGATATAGGAGTTGCTTTTGCACTTCCACGTTATGTATGCACCGGGTGTACCTTTTAGTCCCATTTACCTACTCTTGTGGTCATTTGTTGGACATCAAAAAAATTATCTATCTGCCTTCAAGACTTGATATGACATGTCTATAATTCAGTCTTTGTATTTTAGGTGAGAGTCTTCTGCTTCCATGTGCCCAGGATCACTAGGATTGCTATGAACAAAATCGTTAGTGGATAGACCATGATGATAAACAAATTCACAAGCAGCCAGAGTCGACCTCACAAGCCATGGTGAGAATGTGACTGTCTAATAAACACAGAGTTATGGTTGAGCCCTAAGCTTGGCTGCTTGAAAAACCTTCTACTTTCATTAGTGGCACAGCCAGCTGAAGGCTATATTTTAATTCACATATCGCTTGCACATAATGAGGGTGTAAATATCAACAGCCATGGAATATGTTTTTTTTTGGGGGGGTTGATTGGAGGGGGATGTGGGAAGGTCCAAGAGATTAATGCTCATGTTGAAATCTTCTCACAAGATTTATGAACCACCTTTGTCCCTGCTACCACCCAGTTTGCACTGGGATGATCACGAAGACTGAAGACGAAGATGATCACCTGAAAGACTAACAGGGCCAGGGTCTTATTGAGCATTACTCTCTTCTTCTTCTGCCTCTTCTTGGTTCCCTATATTTCTTTTGCTGATGGTCAAAGGATGATAATTGTAAAATGACATGACGTCAATATTATGTGTAAAAGGTCTCGCCCAACTATGACAATTATAGTAAATTGTTCGTAGGAGTGTTTTTTTTACTGAGATAAATATAGATACTAGTGATCTATATTGTCAAATGTTTTTCACTCAATCATGCCTCCAAAGCCATAATCATCCTTACTGCATTTGCCATAGGTTGGTGTCTAAGTCCTTGGTCTTTTGTCATGCATCAATAAGTCTGTCACCATGATTTTGTATTTTTTGGTTAGTATTTGTCTCTTGGGGATAAAAAATGTAATAATATGATATTTTATGGTCCAAGGGGGTGTCAAACACCTTAGTATACATCATACACACCTTTAGACCCCCTCATTTAGCCTAGCACATGCCTTAGAGACAAAATCCCATGATTTTTGCATGATTTAGACAAGTTTGAGTGATTTTAGGAGGTAAGTGAAAGAGAATATTCCCTTTTCACTAATTCACCCTCCTTGAGCTCCAAGCTTGAGTGAGGTGTCATTTCTTATTGGATTTGGTCTCAATCAATTCCTATTTATCCCCTCCTTGTCTACTAGGTTGCACAGGAGGAGCCCTTGAGCTCTAGTTAACTCCACGAGGTGTCAAATTACATTCTAGTTAACTTCATGAGGTGTCATATGACACCCTAGTTCACTCCACCTCATGAAATTCTCCCTCCTCTTCCAATTTTGCTATTTAAGAAAGCTTCCCTCTCTATTTCTTATTGGTTGTTGCTCTGAGCACTGTTTTTATCATTCTCTATTGGAGATTTTGATAATATCAAGGACTTTGGAGGTCATATGTGGATCTACTTCTCATTGTGTGGCTTGTTCTTGTTCATTGTTTCTACTTGGAGGTAATTTGTATCATTTTCCTTTTCTATATTATTTTCTTCTTTTGATTGGCCATTGAAAGGGTACTATTACCCCATTGGATAAGAAATATATTAAGTTATTGCTTAGTGTAGATTTTAATGTTGATCTATTTTTGAAGGTTATTAATTTTAGCATATTTTGCCTCAATAGGATTGTGCTATACCAACGCTCCCTTTGTAGATTGCACCCTAAAGAGAAAAGGACGAGGAGTTCTATTCTCCCTTTGCATTTGCTATCTTGTTGCAGGTTCTTCCACTCATTGAGAAGACTAAGGTTAGCTTAGAGCAACCTTTTTTTTTCAGTGAATTTTCAAGCAAGGCCCTTAGAGTCAGTCTTCATCAACTCCATTGCCCACCTTCTTGGCACTAATCCATTTCTCAACCTTACAAAATCCATAGAATTTTTTTCTTTTACTTTAATTTATCAATTTGGGATCTATAATATCAAGGAAGAAGCATAAGTAGGTTTCATATTATTAGATCTATATTTATTTGTTGGACATTCTTGAGTAGATCTATTAAAATAGGGGCAAATACTCTTGTATGCATGTGATTCATTCCATCATGCATGCATAGATTTACTTGTTTGACATCATCAAAATTGCTTTCTTATTGAACTTATTGATCTTACAGATGGTAGACATATAAGGGTAGCTTCGTGTTAACTTGTTAAGTAAATTAGAACATCTTTGCTCATTGTCTTGCTTCTCTAACAGCCATAAAACAACCCCTAAAAGTTTTTTCTTGTGTTGTTTATTAAGCTCACTTTTCCCTTTAACATTTGTGTTTAGTTGTGTTCATTTTGTAGGACGAACTAGCAATTTTCTTGTGGGCATAGGTGGTAGGCTAGCAGCTAAGTGGTAGCATTCAAGTGGAATATTTGCAATTGTTCTTGCACTTTTCAATCAGATTTCTGACAGCCCTAAGGCAGCCCCAAAGGAGCAACCTCATCCTCTGGAAGTTCACTATGAATTGACACACCTTCCGAGGCAATTTTCACCTTCTTTCTCTCTTCTTTCTAAGTAATTGTAAGCTTGATTGTATCCCTTCGAATGGATTAGCAAGAACTTCTTCTAAAAGGTCCTTGAGTTGATTGTAAATACTTGGGAATAGTGGTCACGCCACTGGTGTTTGCATCCCCCCTACCCCCTGTCTCAGTTGCATAGTGGTGTGTTATTTTTGTAGTTTGATTTCTTCTTCATTTGTCATTTGCTTATTCTAGCATAGATCACTTAGAATTTGGAATTATCAGTCCTCCACATGTGGACGTCACTCAAAACAACTTAGCTAAAAAGAAACTTAATTTGAATTTTCAAACTCTAATAGCAGAAAGAACCAAGCTCTACACCCTCACCATGGTCGAGGCATACCTTGGATCTTGAGACCCATGAGACAATTGAACCTCAATTTTATTAGTTGGGCATCGATGGTTCTCAGGCTTGCTTTTGAGGAAAGGGTGTCTCTCTTTTTCTGGTCTTTTGACTTCATCTAGCTTAGGACTAATTACTAATCGCTTTTACTTTCTTAGATTAGTCACTAATCGCTTTTACTTTTCATAGTTAGATTTTAATATATTTTGTCCATCCCTTTCGTGGACACCAACAATATAGTTTAGGACTTTCATCATCTCGATCTAATCATCTAAAAGGAACTACAAATCATCTAAAAGGAACTACAAAGCATTTACTTCATTTTGTCATCTTTCAAGCATAAACATACAAGCAAAATCTTCGTATTTCAAAGTTTCATACATGCAAGTTTCATGATATTGTACATCTAAGCTTTCTTATAATCACTTATCTTTGTAGCATAGTGCTCCTTTGTCTCAACCTCTCGAAGATGGCAAATTTAGTAGATCTTGTTTGATTGGTCAATTTGGTGATTCGTCTCAACCTTAAGATGATGGGAACCAACTCTGAACTGGCCTAAAGGAATACGAAGAGCATGTACCCAATGGTAGAATGTATAGTGGGGTTGAATGATGAGTCCATCCATCATATCCATGAAATGCTCAACATAAAGGCCATTTTTGGACGTAACCTGCCTCGAGGGTTGATCCAAGTGACTTGTATATATTGTCTATATATATCATCCTCGATAATTTTGTTCAAATCCTGCCTAGTAGGTAAGAGGTGGCCAAGCGCATCTAGAGAATACTGAAATGGGGGAAGTTGACCTACCGTAATACCAACTAATGCCAAAAGATCTAAAAATCCCACATACCAACACCAAGTGTGGATTGAAGGGCTAGTAGAGGCAATGGACTCTGATGACCGATAGGCCAAATATGGGCAATGGTCTCGCCCTTGTGTTGAGTTGGCTAAGCTTTGGATGCAATGGGAGAATGATACCAGGTGGAACACCGTATCAAGATGAAAGGGTCGGGCACCAAACTCTGCAAGTGTGATGGGTCAAGGTATTGTCTGCTTGCATTTGATGATGTGATGAAGGAGAAGTGTTTGCACTCGCTTCGTTGAATCCCAATCAAAGTCTAGTAGACAAGGCCCCCAAACTTTTGAACCATAGAGAACTGCGGGTCGAATGAGTGTGTCCATGCGAGTCATCTTGGATGAGATGTCCTAAAAATGATGTATGAAACATCGTTGCCCAAGAAGTGCTAAGAATCCATAACCCTTGTTGACTCGAGGTTGAAGGGAATCTCGCAAATTGAAATGAGGCCCTATGAACTGTACCTTGAAATAAGTGTAGGAGTGAGTGATCTCAATCTCCTCCCCTCTAAAAGGAAAATGAAGATCCAAGAGGAGCTTCTTCGACCCGATAAAGATCATGACCTTGATTTTGCCTAAGTTGACCGTTAATTGGCGAAGCTCACAAAAAAGGGCCAAGGCATCTAGCTATCTTTGCAAACCCTATGGAGATGAGGCCAATAGGATAACATCATCTGCGAACATAAAAATATAGATCAATACTTGATGGAGGAGGCACCCATCTTCGACCTAAATATGCTCTTGCAAGAAAGATTCTAGCTCATCAATGTAAATCCCAAACAAAGTAGGTGATAAAGGACAACCCTGCTTGACCCCAATGGTAGTCTTGATGAAGTTTGATACCCCATGAGTTGTGTGAAGACTCCCCAAAATTGTCTCAAACAACCGCATGATGGCATTTAAAAGATTCTCGAAAATGCATATGTCTCAAGTGTCTGGAATAGAGCCTCTCTAGGGATTGAGTTGAATGCTTTTCGAAAGTCTACAAAGCAATAATACACCTTCGAAGGGCAATGGCGTGCCTCCTCAATGATGGCTCGAAGCGTAAGAATGTGGTCTATGGTTTAGTGTGTTGGTCTAAATCTAGCCTGCCCTCTAGCTCTAAGATGTCTCCTCTCAAGCTCCTTAGAAAGCTGCATGTGGAGGACTGTAGCGTAGAGTTTGGCAGAAGATGTTGTCTCATATTATTGTTTGACAATGTCGATATGTACTCATTGCAAGTCGGTGTTGAATTCTTTGCCAGAGAAAATCTTAGAGATTCCACTTCTTCCAAATCATGTATGGCACTAGAATGTAATGAACATTTTGTAGGGCCTCTAGAGATCTTGTGTTGAAATTTTAGCTACTTTCATAAATTGGTAATTATGAGAGTAATTTTAAAATTTTCATTAACATAATTACACATGAAAGTATCAACTATATGTATAAGAAGTATAACATTAACTAGATGTAATAGTAAACAAAAATGGAGAAGGAAATAAACACATCACATCACAACAATCATGCATAGTGGACACCATAATTTACCTTGGGAAAACCCTCTCTCCTTCAGAGGGAAAAAGCCCAACAACCTTTCTTATGATAGATTCATGATAGAAGAACAAGTATACATAAAATAACCATGAACAACAAAAACCATTTCACACATAAGGGTATACAGAAACAGAGAGACCAAGTACTTATCTTTTCATTTAGGACATTTAGCTGCATTGCCATGTTGGATCACATCAAGCACTATCATAAATTCCTTGTCTAGCTGTAGGAGCTAGTGCCTCTATCTCTCCATCACAAGGTGCCAACCTTCATCCACACATATACAAGACAAGGCAGATCTAATGTAAGATCTGAACTATAGCATGAAGAGAGCCCTTTCAAAGATAACATCAGCCCATGAGAAACAAAGATGAAGTTCTGTGACATCCCTTTACAAGATGAATATAGCTTGAATCAAATTCCATAGCCTTTGCAGTAGCCCTGCTAGATGATGAAGTTAACCATGAACAAGATGACTGCTACAGCCAGTCATACTGATCCAAATCCCAACTTCTTCCATTAATTGAACTAAGGCAATGTTGATGCCCCGAAGATCGCAGCATCAAGCATAAAGGGATTCTCCCCGGTAGACTATCCCAATTAGATTGTCCACAGTTTGGTATGGGGAATCTGTCCGGTTAGCAGTTCCAACAATCATCAGATTTGGAGATTTGCTTCAATTACACCGGTTATGGCCCGATCCGCCATTCTTTTTTTGATTTTATGGTTAAAAATGATATGCAAGTGCCTAAGCTAACTTATTCTAAATGCAGAACTTGAAACAAATCTATGTCTAAAATTGAAATAAACCTAAACTATCCCTGCAAGGAGCAAAACTATAAGTATGAGTAATATGCTGAAAGAAGCATTTGAAGATCAACAGACAACCATTAAATCTTAAAGATACATCCACAGCAAGAAAGGAAGAATATAAAATATAGCTTTTAATACATGTGAAAGCAGTCTATTACTCATATGAGAGAAACATAATTGCACAGAGCATAGTAAAATCATTCATTGCACAGAAATAGTTCGAATAGCAGAGAAAGATTTCACTAAAATAGGTATAAATGTCACCAGAAGAATCCAACAGACATCGTACACACATTCCCAGGCAAGATGCGTCCTCTCCAGGCTCATATTAGGCAAATTCACTTTCTAGAAGCAAGTGCAAAATAGTTCGTACAAGTTTAAGAAAGTTCCTTTCCCTGCCAAAAGTCCTTTTACACTATTCCCTAAGTATCTATTTATATCTTTACAAAATGCCTCTTGGGCTGCCACCTGGCTCTTACACTTGTCCTTTAAAGGCTTTTCCCAGAAATAAAAAAATTATGGCCCATTTCCTATAATAGAAATTTTCTCAAAAATAGAAAAGTACAGCTGTCTAGTGATTACACGCTTTAGACACAGGGAAAACAGATCAAAATAAGAACAACGCATTATGACTAGCGTGTTCATCCTTGGGGTGGCGCTTCTACTGGGAATGAAGTGCTTGTGCTGGCTGCTACTGCTGCTGCTACTTTCTTTTCCTCTTTTGCAATATAACTGAACTAGATACCAGTGTCCCTGACAACCACATTTGCTGGTGAAGGGAGCAAGATCTTCTGGGAAGTCACATGCTTACCAAGCTCTGCTTCAATGCCATGAATTTCTGCAATTGCTGCTTGGTGGATTTCTTTAAGCAAGTGACTGTATACTGATGACAGCCCAATATAGTGATGGAGATCATCAGTGGCCAGGACATCAATCTTTTTTACATATTCTATTTGAATGCCTAGCTCTTCCTTCAAGTCTGACAAACGTTGCTCTTTGCTTGGAAACTCATCGAGGGACTAGGGAAAAATTAGCTTGCATTTATCATGCACTTCATGGATCTTTTGATACAGGATGTTACTTTTCTCAATTGTTCCCTGGATCTTAGCCATCAGCTTGAGGCCACAGTTCCTGCAAAACTCCATAAGGGCTATATATTCCCTAAAATCATCTACAGATTTGAATGGGAGATGCTTGGGGAAATCAACCTTTCATTCTCTCCATTCCATTTGGCTCAAGATGTTTGCTTTAACCCGAGTGTATTTTCCCTTAAGCCTACCGACTTCTGCATTGACTTCTATCAACCTAACCATCATGGCTTTGAGCCTACACACTTCCTCAGTAATTAGCTCCTGTGTGGCGTGCATTTGTCTCAAAATGTCACAGGACAGCTCATGAAAGGGAGACATATCTATTGCTCTACTTTCTATTTGATCTAACTATTCAACCATGTTGATGTATATGTAACTTCGGAATGTATTTCACATATATGTATATTGTATTCCTATAGAGATGGTATTATTCCTCTATAAGGAATTGTCATCATTTATATTGTAAGTGTCGTAACTTATACTTGATGGGTTATTAGACCACCTTGTTTGGGGTCGGCCTTGTATAAGTCATGTGGGTCAAAGGGTTATTAGACCACCCTATTGGGGGTCGGCCATGTGGGTCAAAGGGTTATTAGACCACCCTATTGGGGTTCGGCCCACTTAGCATTATGTTATGTGGTTAAGTTCAAGCCTACATGAGTTAGGTAAAAAGGCAAGTCAAGTCAAGTATAAATAGAGTGCGGGAGGCACTCTATTTACTCACTCATTTCTGACACATGCACTCAAGGAGGAGTGGCGCACTTATGGAGGAGGAGGATCTACTGCTAGGTTATGGCTATCTCTCTTGGTTGGTTGTATCATTGCTCTATCTATCTCTGAGGAAGTTATTGGGGTTTTTCACCTTTATGGTTTTCCCCAAGTAAATCTTTGTGTCTCTTGTGTGCTTGAATTATTGTCTCCATGATTGATATGCTATAGATATGCTGTACATGTTGTTCTCTCAGTTAAGATCCTAGATCAGATTGAAGTAAATTCTGAAAATTTAACATGGTATCAGAGCTAGCCTGAAAGAAGGCATGATACGGCATGTATGACACTTGTTGCACTTACGATGCTAGGGCTTGATATAGCAAAAACCAGTCAACGTAGCACTTTCGCTATAAATCCGTTTTGGCGAAGTTTTCGGATCTGAAATTGTTACAGGTCGAAGATAAGATCTCCAGTTACCTTGTGTCCAAAGGAAAACCTCTAATTCGTTGTACTTTGTGATTTATGATCTATACAATATAGGGTTTCTGCCTCTTCCAGATCTGAGTCAAAATCAAGTGACCTTGGGAAAAAGGTCATAACTTGTGCTAGGAAGCTCCAAATGAAATTACGTGAACAGTGAAAGGTAGTACACAGACTGTACTATCTCAGAAAAACTTTTCAGAGGCCGAAGTTGAACCAGTGACACGTGGCACGCCGTACAAGTTCGCTCTTTTGTATTATCCCATAAACAGGTCACGTTGTGACACTTGGCATAACTCTCTCTCAGAAAGTCCAATTGAGGTCAGACCTGTCAGGATGGAAAGGTAACAGGCCGAGCTATCTCAGGAAACTTTTTCAGAGGCCGAAGTTAAAACAGTGACAAGTGGCATGCCGTACAAGTTCACTCTTCTGTTTTATCCCAAAACAGGTCACGTTGCGACATTTGGCATATCTCTCTCTCAGAGAATCCAATTGAGGTCAAACCTGTCAGGATGGAAAGATAACAGGTCAGGCTATCTCAGGAAACTTTTTCAGACCCTGTGGATCAAAAATTTCGGAGTTATACCAGAAACAATCAGGTACATATTTCTGTCAAAACAGAATTATTTTTTTGGTACCTTCATTCATGGCTTCCGGAATTTAGGGCTTCGTAGAAAGTTGGAATTTTTGTAATCGGAGACCACGGCTGGATGCTACTCATCAAAATAAAAATTTAGAGACCAAAATCAGAATTTTTGGTTGGGCAGAAGGCCAGGCTTGATCAGACCCTAGTTCGGGACTTTGATCAGAAAAGTGTAAAATTAGGGCTTCTGTAAAAATGAGAATTTTTGAAATCTGTGACCACGGCTGGAAGCTCCTCAGAAAAATAGAAGCTTAGAGCTTTGGATCAAACCTTTTTATTGGGCAGAAGAGTGGGCTTCATCAAACCCCAGTTTAGGGTCACGTCCAGTGAATCCGAAAGTTTCAAAGGCAAAATTGAGGAGTGAAACTTTGAAGTTTTCAAATTCTAATTATACTAGCTTGATCAGCTCATCAAGGCACATATTTCTATCCTTTCGGAAATTTGAAATTCAAAGTTTGAATTTTTGGGGTTTCTCTGACAAACCCATATCTAGCTCCAGTCCCAGTTCTTGTAATTCAAGTGGATTGGGTTAATCCTAGAAGAAGATGGATTAATCATCTGCATGAGTGAAGAAGTTCCTGTTTCAGAGGGAGATGAGGATAAGGCCTTACATAAGAAGATTACAAGTGATCTCGACAGGTATGACTCATCGAGGTATGTTTCGATATTTATTCATGATCAAGTTTATGGTATGTTTGTCTTCATGTTATTACGGTTAGTACAATCTTGATTTTAGATTTGTCGTATCACCTTAACAAAATTATGAATGCATGATAGAAGATATTCATTGGTTAGGGTGTTGACACTTATGATTGTACTAATGCATTATGGTGTTGTATGAGGTTTATGCTGTGTACTAACATGAAAGGTACACCAAGAAAGACAAATCATGTTCTGGTCCAAGAACATATGATCATGATAACATGAGGACAAAGATTCATCCATTGTCATGGATCTCATAGAAGATCCATTTACGAGGTATGTATAACTTGATTTTGTAATAGTTAACCTATGAGATATACAGGTTACTAGCACAAGTCATTGAAGAAGAACAAGAATACATCATGTGAGTATGCATGCTAATCCAGGTATGTTTTTCCTATATCAAGATAGAATCCTACCTTGTGTTAGGATCTTATACTATTGTGTTGTTTATAATGATTATTCACAAAGAGTCATAGGTTTGAATAATCATGGTTGTATGCATATTATGTTTCTTACCATAATTGATGATATGACTAACCAGAAGAATCATGAAGGTATAGCTTTGAATAATCACAGGTTTTATGCATATTATATCTCTTATCTTGATTGATGATTCAACTAACCCGAAGAGTCATAGGTTTGAGTAATTACAGGTTTAGACATGTTATGTTTCTTATGATTTGACTAACCATAAGAATCCTACATAAACCTTGAATGCTAATGCTTATTATTCTGTTTGAAATGATCATGACTATACATGCTTGAAATTATTGTGTTTTTAATAGTATACTAATGAATGTATGATTTTATATGAGATCACAAGGATAACACATTCATGATACTAATAAGCATGCATAGGGACCAAGGATGAATATGAGTTCAAGAACAGGTAATTCAGGAAGCAAAGATCAAGAGGGAGCACACTCCAGTTGCTACTGCAAGAAAGCAAAGGAGCACACTCCAGTTGTTCCTACAAGAAAGCAAAGGAGCACACTTCAGTAGTTTCTGCAAGGATGCAGATATTCAAAGGGAGTTGACCATCTTTCTACATTCCACAACATAAAGGTGTAGAAGAAGCTACTTCAGATTAGGACTCCAACAGCTCCTGCAAGGAAGCAAAGACTCAGAGGGAGTCCACCCAACGAACAAAGAAAGATAAGTATTTTCATCATCATTTCTTGCATATTTGTTTGTTTAAATAATACTGTTCAATAATGTATATACTGATGTTCCTAGAATTAGGTTGTGTATTATGCATATTAGAATAGGTGCATTGATGAACAGTATACTACTAATATACATGGGTAAGTGGCCTATGGCACTGTACAACATTCCATTGCTACTTATCTACAATGAAACCTCTTTGCTGACATGTTGGGAGTTGTGCACACTCTTAACAATGTTCTGGTAGAGATTGGAAGGCATCTAGAAAGTTATGGGATATGGATAAATGTTGTATTGAAGCATTGGCTAAGATAATTGCATGACTGTATGACATATTTCTTTATGTGTAAGAATTTGTTCTGAAAACTATGAGATGTTTCTAATCATGCAATTTAACCTGTTTTGTAGGAAAGACCGCATATATTCACCTACAAAAGGACTACAACATTTGTTCCAGCAACAAAGTTATTTATTGAAGATATTGAAGTTCCCAGGATCTGGGATGAAGAAATAGAATGCCATGATCCGTCGATCATGAAGAATGATGTTTGGGATGTAGTCCCAAGACCTGAAGGGAAGTTTGTTATGACTTCCATACGGAACTATCAGATCAAGCATGTTGCATATGGCAGCATTGAGAAATATAAAAGTGATGAAATAGAAGATGCACCAGATGAATTTCAAGACAGCATGGTGTAGTCATATATATGTGCAGAACTTGGGGATGATGCACTATTTGTTTTTTTTTTTAGCATGGAGGTATGGCAAAGTGTAGATGGAATCTTCCTTGGACAAGGGAAGTATGCAGTAGAGATCCTGAAGAGGTTCGGGATGATGGATTGCAAGGCCATGGCCACATCTATGGCATCGAATCTGAAGCTTCTATGTGATGCTTCATATGAGCTGGTTGATGTCTCCATGTATCGTCAGATGATTGGGTCCTTGATGTACCTGATGAACACGAGACCAGATATTTGCTTTGCTGTGAACACATTGAGCCAGTTCCTGACGGATCCGAGGAGTGTTCACCTGGTTCCTGTAAAGCATGTTCTGAGGTACCTGAAGGGTGCAGTGGATTATGGGCTCAAGTATGAAGCGAATCAAAAGTTTAACCTGCAGGGTTATGTTGATTCAGATTGGGATGGAAGTGCTGGAGATAGGAAGAGCACATCTGGGTGTTGCTCCAGTATGGGATCAGGTGTGATCTCTTGGTTTAGCAGGAAGCAGTCCTGCGTAGCACTGAGTACAGCTGAGGCAGAGTATGTTGCAGCCTGTTCAGCTAGTTGTGAGCCAGTATGGCTACGGAAGCTACTGTCTGAGCTATTTGATCTCCCGTTGGAGGCTACTGGTATCTTTTGTGATAACCAGAGTTGTGTGAAGCTGTCCGAGAACCCAGTGTTTCATGACAGGTCGAAACACATAGAGATCAAATATCACTATATCAGGGATATGGTGCAGAGAGGAGCTGTGAAGCTCCTATATGTTGCGACAGACGAGCAGATTGCAGATGTGCTGACGAAGCCACTAGCCAGGGTGAAGTTCGAGTACTTCAGAGAGAGTCTTGGCGTTCTTCAGATCGAGGACACTTCGAGGAAGAAGTGATGGACACATTTGCTGAAGCCATTCCAAGCATGTTGGAAGGAGGATCCTTCACATGGATGTGGATGTAAGCGTTGGATGATGAGCATCAGGATGATGTTCTGGTTTCTGCTTGATATGATCAGTTGGATCATTTTTTTTGTATGTATGTACGCATCATGTTGGATGCTGGATATGATCAGTTGGATCATTTGTGTATGTATGCATCATGTTGGATGCTGGATATGATCAGTTGGATCATGTGTACGTATTTTGTATATGCATCATGTTGGATGCTTGGACCATGTATCTGTATATGTATCAGGTGGATACATTGTATGATCAGGAGGATCATGTATGATGATATGTATCAGGTGGATACATTGTATGATCAGGAGGATCATGTATGATGATATGTATCAGGTGGATACATTGTATGATTAGGAGGATCATGTATGATGATATGTATCAGGTAGATACTTGGTATGCATCAGGTAGATGCATTGATGATCAGGATGATCATAGATGACGAGCTTCAGGATGTTGCTCCAGATGACATGCAGCAGGATGTTGCAGTGATGATCAGGATGATCATAGATGACGAGCTTCAGGATGTTGCTCCAGATGACATGCAGCAGGATGTTGCAGTGATGATCAGGATGATCATAGATGACGAGCTTCAGGATGTTGCTCCAGATGACATGCAGCAGGATGTTGCAGTGATGATCAGGATGATCATAGATGACGAGCTTCAGGATGTTGCTCCAGATGACATGCAGCAGGATGTTGCAGTGATGAGCAAGATGATCATAGATGACGAGCTTCAGGATGTTGCTCCAGATGACATGCAGCAGGACGTTGCAGTGATGATGATCAGGATGATCATGGATACATCAGGATGATGTATGGTGAGTATCAGGTTGATACTCTGTGGCCGTGGATCAGGTTGTGCAGATGAGCATGTAATCCGGTGCACTGGGAGATTTGCAGATGGTCTTTCGAGGTTTTGCCTATGGCATGTAATTCGGTGCCCTGGGACATCTGGAAAATGCTCTTTCGAGGTTTTGCTCTAGGAGGACATGTAATTTGGTGCCCTGGGAGATCTGCAGATAGTCTTTCGAGGTTTTGCCTATGGCATGTAATTCGGTTCCCTGGGATATCTGGCAGATGCTCTTTCGAGGTTTTGTCCTATGGCATGTAATTTGCTCCTGGGAGATCTGGACAGGATGAAAAAGGCCTCAGATGCTTCAGCTAGGTTTTGCCATGACCACATGTAATTTGCTCCTGGGAGATCTGGACAAGATGAAAAAGGCCTCAGATGCTTCAGCCAGGTTTTGTGGTGGACCACATGTAATGTGCTCCTGGGAGATCCGACAGGTAGAGCTGTGTGCTCGTAACAGCCTGGGATGCTTCAGCCAGGTTTTGTGGTGAGATCACATGTAATGTGCTCCTGGGAGATCCGACAGGTAGAGCCACGTGCTCGTAATAGCCCGGGATGCTTCAGCCAGGTTTTGTGATGGGTCACATGTAATGTGCTCCTGGGAGATCCTACAGGTAGAGCTGTGTGCTCGTAATAGCCTGGGATGATGCAGCCAGGTTTTTTGACGCACGTAATAAGTCCTGAGGATTCCACAGTATGGCCAGTGATGATGAAGACCTGCAGGTGGTGGGCCTACATCCAGTATGAAAAAGGACTGGCTCTGTAGAACTTCCTATGACGAGTAGATTCAGAGATTGATTGAGATAGCAGCAGCAGTGACGATGATGATGACTCGATGACGATTATCTAGTGACGATGATCCAGAGAAGATGACTTGTGCTAGAAGAACTGTGCTGAGAAATACCTTCCTAGTTAAGAGGGAGTGTTGATGTATATGTAACTTCGGATGTATTTCACATATATGTATATTGTATTCCTATAGAGATGGTATTATTCCTCTATAAGGAAGTGTCATCATTTATATTGTAAGTGTCGTAACTTATACTTGATGGGTTATTAGACCACCTTGTTTGGGGTCGGCCTTGTATAAGTCATGTGGGTCAAAGGGTTATTAGACCACCCTATTGGGGGTCGGCCCACTCAGCATTATGTTATGTGGTTAAGTTCGAGCCTACATGAGTTAGGTAAAAAGGCAAGTCAAGTCAAGTATAAATAGAGTGCGGGAGGCACTCTATTTACTCATTCACTTCTCACACATGCACTCAAGGAGGAGTGGCGCACTTATGGAGGAGGAGGATCTGCTACTAGGTTATGGCTATCTCTCTTGGTTGGTTGTATCATTGCTCTATCTATCTCTGAGGAAGTTATTGGGGTTTTTCACCTTTATGGTTTTCCCCAAGTAAATCTTTGTGTCTCTTGTGTGCTTGCATTATTGTCTCCATGATTGATATGCTGTAGATATGCTGTACATGTTGTTCTCTCAGTTAAGATCCTAGATCAGATTGAAGTAAATTCTGAAAATTTAACAAACCATTGCCTGCTTATTTGCTTCTAGATGAAAAAATCTAGCTTTAGAATCATTCTTTTCTACTTCTAGAACCATCATCTAGATTGCCAGGTGCTCCTTTTCTTATTCTAGATGGCGATACTTATTTGACAACTCCTTGTGATCAACAGACAGACGATTATATTTATTCACTACAACATCCCTGTAAGCCTGCTCATTATCCACAGTATGTTGCAGCATGCGATCTCTCCTCTTTGTTGACTCAAATTCTCTGACCATATCGACCACATTGTCCTTTGTTGCTTTTGATGTTAACACAACGGTGGATGCCATGGATATGTGAGCCTTATTTGTATTTTGCATAACCGTGGTATCCCACTGGGTGACAATATCTTCTTGGAAGAGTCTCTTTATCCTCTCTTCCGACTTCAAGACCACGGCCTTCCTCTTCTTATAATACACAAATTCATCCCATCAGGACACAGTATGATCTTCTGATGGGGTGTAAGGGATGATCGGGAGATCTCTTACATGTACTTCTGTCTCCATGGGTGGGGTCTGCACTACTTGAGATGTGTCTATTTCCACATTTTGGGTGTCGGAGCCACCTACTTGAGATGTGTTTGTTCCCATATCTTGGGTGCCAGAGCCACCTGCCTGGGCATCTTCATTGGTCTTAAGCTCTTCTTCCGCCTTTTGTTCCTCTTCAGCTTTACGCCTTCCTTCTTCTTCTTCAGCCCGCTGCTGATTTTCAATTTCCTCCCTCTGCTCTCACTCCTCTGCTTCCTTCTGTTGCCTTGCCTCCTCAGCTTCTCACTGCAACCTTGCTTCTTCAGCTTCCTGTTGCAGTCTTTCTTCTTCTTTCAATTTCTGTTCCTCATGGGCCAGGGCCTCATCTACTTCCCTTTCTTTCTGCAGACTAGCTTCTCGGGCTGTGGCAGAGCTAGAGCTAGCTCCACTGCCGTGACAACAAATCTGCAACTCAGTCATGTTGCTGATGCCTTTGAACACTTCTTCCTCTGCATCATAGTAATGAGCATACTCAAAATGAGCATATACCTCCTTGCAATGCTCGGCAACCTTGCTCCGCCTGTCATTTCTATGGAAGGCCACTTCACCAAAGTTGAAAGATTTCAACTCTTGAATGTACTCCTCGGCTATTGCAACCCCTGAGAATTTATATGCTCCTATGCAAAAAGGCAAAGGAGGGAAGGAATCCTTATGTTGCTTGTTAAGCACTCTTCCTATTCCATCAAGGAAAACTTTCCTGACTGCTTCCTTGAGGACTACATAATCAATAGCATATTTTGGCAAAATGTATGGTGCTTTGGTACCTCCAAACATCCTGATGTAAGTGCCCTGTTCTGAGAAGTAAAAATCGCCATAATTTTCTAGGACCTCCATGGCATTTTCTGACAGCCAATTGGGCTCTTCATTGAACATCTGCTCATACAGAGGCATGATGAACTCTTCGCAGATGAGCTTGTAGTTTGTTCTGTAATTTTGAGCCCACATTATTTTATAGGCAGTGTAGACTAGGGTATTGGCCTGATCCCACGTGCAACCTAGCCTGGGGAAAGAGAGCTTGGCCAAAATGCAGTCAATAAGATATGAAGACATGTAAAATTCTGACTTTTTTAAGGCCAAACCTTCTCTAGCTGCGGCCACCGTGGATGCCAAACTATCAGAGAGAATAGTAGCCCAATCAAACACAGTTCTGTTGAATGCTATGAAGTGGATGATGGGAGCCACTGTATCCTATATACAGTGCCATCGGGCATGCCAAAAATTCTACATAACATCAGGGCAATTAATCTAAAAGGAGGTCTTAGGCTCTGAACGTCATATTCATCATTATCTCTCTTCCTCAACTGCTTTCCTGTGACCAATAGCCTTTTAGCCATCTCGATATTATTCATCTTTCCCAACCATTCATCATTTAGAGCTTGTTGGGGACGTGAGAATTTGTAGGCTGCTGCAATATAAGCTGGATGGAATGAAGCAAATGTTAAATTTTCAGAATTTACTTCAATCTAATCTAGGATCTTAACTGAGAGAACAACATGTACAGCAAATCTACAGCATACCGATCATGGACACAATAATGCAAGCACACAAGAGACACAGAGTTTACTTGGGGAAAACCATACAGGTGAAAAACCCCAATAACTTCCTCAGAGATAGATAGAGCAATGATACAACCAGAATATAAGAGATAGTCTTCTCCTAGCAGCAGAGCCTCCTCCTCCACAAGTGCGCCATTCTCCAAAGTGTGAGTGAGAGAATAGAATGTGTAAAATGAGAGAGACACACTCTCTATTTATACACTAACTTGACTTGACCTTTACTCAACTAGGTTGGCCTCAACTTAACCACTTAACATAATGCTGACTGGGTTGACCCCCACTAGGGTGGTCTAATAACCCTTTGACCCACATGGCTGACCCCCAATAGGGTGGTCTAATAACCCTTTGACCCACATGACTTATACAGGGCTGACCCCAATAAGGTGGTCTAATAACCCAACAAGTATAAGTTACGACACTTACAATATAAATGATGACACTTCCGTATAGAGGAATAATAACATCTCTATAGGAATACAACCACTTCCGTATAGAGGAATAATAACATCTCTATAGGAATACAATATACATATATGTGAAATACATTCCGAAGTTACATATACATCAACACTCCCTCTTAACTAGGAAGGTATTTCTCGACACAGGTCTTCTAGCACAAGTCATCTTCTCTGGATCATCGTCACTGGATAATCGTCATCGAGTCATCATCATCGTCACTGCTGCTGCTATCTCAATCAATCTCTGAATCTACTCGTCATAGGAAGTTCTACAGAGCCAGTCCTTTTTCATACTGGATGTAGGCCCACCACCTGCAGGTCTTCGTCATCACTGGCCATACTATGGAAATCTCAGGACTTATTACGTGCGTCACAAAACCTTAAAAGAGTCTCTTGACTAGCAAGAACCCTAAAGAGCATCTGAGGCCTTTTTCATCCTGTCCAGATATCCAGGACTTATTACATGTGACCCCACCATAAAACCTCGAAAGAGAATCCCAGGACTGATTACGAGCACAAGGATCAACCTATCAGATCTCCCAGGGCACAAATTACATGTGGTCACCACAAAACCTCGAAAGAGCATCCCAGGACTGATTACGAGCACAAGGCTCAACCTATCGGATCTCCCAGGGCACAAATTACGTGTGGTCATGGAAAAACCTTGAAAGAGCATCCCAGGATTGATTACGAGCACACGGCTCAACCTATCGGATCTCCCAGGGCACAAATTACATGCCATAGGATGAAACCTCGAAAGAGCATCTGCCAGATATCCTAGGGCACAAATTACATGCCATAAGCAAAGCCTCGAAAGACTATCTGCAGATCTCCCAGGGCACAAGTTATATGTCCTCCCAAGCAAAACCTCGAAAGAGCATTTGCCAGATATCCCAGGGTACAAATTACATGCCATAGGCAAAACCTCGAAAGACTATCTGCAAATCTCCCAGGGCACAACTTACATGCTTATCTGCACAACCTGTTCAACGACCACAGAGTATCAACCTGATACTCACCATACATCATCCTGATGTACACACGATAATCCTGATCATCATCACTGCAACATACTACTGCATGTCATCTGGAGCAACATCCTGAAGCTCGTCATCCATGATCATCCTGATCATACAATGCATCTACCTGATGCATACCAAGTATCTACTTGATACATATCATCATACATGATCCACCTGATCATACAGTGTATCCACCTGATACAAATACAAATACATGATACATATCACCATACGTGATCCACTTGATCATCCAATGTATCCACCTGATACATATACAAATACATTGTTCGGATATCCATCATCTATTTCGGGATACATATCTATTTCAGGATCATCTATTTCGGGATACATATCTACTTCAGGATCTTGCATGATCTATTTCAGGATATGCAGTCCAGTCACCAGTTTGATGCCTCCAGCACCTTATCCACCTTCTTCTAGCACCCGGGAGCCACTTTCCACAGAGTTTTAGCCCTCCTAAGCTGAAAGGCGCTCTCTTCTCACCTACTGACTGAGAAGGGCGCACTTGCTCACCTACCACTGCAGATTCACTCCAGTTACATTCAGTTAGCTCCGATTCTGATTGATTTCACTCCGATTTCACTCCTGACTGACTGTTTCACCTCCGATTGACCTCCAGTTCGATTAGGTGACTTGCTCTGACTCCAGTTAGCCTCCCATGCGCCCCCACTGAGCCTCCAGATCCTATATCAGTGCTACACACTTCAGTTACATTTATTATGATCAGTTAGACTCAGCTTGACACCTGGATGACTGTTTGTTGTGATTGATGAGCAACACCGATGATTGATGAGGACTCCTAGATTGAGTCAAGCTACTCCATTTCAGTGATTCGAATGGCCTACTTAGTCAATTCGAATTGCCATTGACAAATTGGATTGTATTGTAATCTATTGTAATTCATTCACCCTTTCTGGGATAGAGAGCACTGCTGCATGTTTTTGCACAGTTTTGCACCATATCTTCTTATTCATCTGTTGTGACTGATTTATTTGTTCATTAGATCTGCTGTGACTAACTTTACATGGTATCAGAGCCATTGCAGGGACAAGATCTCTTTTCTACAGGTGTTTATACAAGAAGATTTGACTGAATTGCTAAAAATTGCAAAAAGTTTGGCATGAGATATCTCAAGGGCATTCGCTCATGTGCATGCAAAGCTTGAAAATTATTCCAATACCACTCCAGAAGCTTGAGTTACCACATAATTCCTGGATTTGATACATTGGACCCATTCAACATTGCTTGAAATCCAATCCCAGGTGTGATGCAACTCTCAAAGGGTGGATTGTTCGACCTTATTGTGATTGTTCTTATGTGATTTGCAGGTTAATTATCTCCTCCAAGTGCATTCGCTACATTCTGCATGCAAGCTTCCCTACAGCATTTCCATTCGCTATAGTTTGCAAGCAAGCCTCTTCTTCATCATTTGACTCGCTCCTAGCAATGGAATACTCTTCTTCAAAGCCTATCCTCACCCCATTCAATTATTTTGATTGGAAAGATGATATGGAGATCATATTACGTTCAAAAGGATACTACCGAGTCACTCTTGGTCTTGAATTGGAGCCAAACAATGTGGCAGAAAGAACCAAACACTACAATAAGCTTGATGAAGCTTACGGTCTTCTTTGTCTCTCCATCTCCAAAGATCTTCACTTCCATCTCAGCGGATTGAAGACTCCAAAGGCCATATGGGAGCAACTTGAGACACTATTCGGCAAGCAGGATGAGCTTAGGGCTTTTCAATTAGAGAATGAATTGATTGGCCTTAATCCTGAAAATTTCGAGACCATCAATGAATTCTTCACAAAATTCAAGAACTTGAACTTGCAATTGAAGAACAGTGGTGTTATCAAAGAGGATAAGCAGTTGATCCTCTCCATTCTAAGCAAGCTTGGGAAAGATTATTCGGTATTTGTCTCCACTTTCAATTCCGGTCGGCTAACTACCCCGAATTGGAAGATGCCTACCTTGAATGCCTTCATTGAGTCCGTTACGAAAGAGCATGACAAGTTGATTCAAATGGGGTCCATAAGCTCCAAAGATTCAGCCCTATTTGTTCAAGGACCCAAGATCTCGAATGGTAAAGGAAAGCTAAAGAAGGAGAAGCCCAAATTCGAGCCTCACAAGCAAAAAGACAAAGGCAAGCAAATGGATGCACCATCCAGTTCGAAATCCAAGCAAAAGGGCAAAGAAGGTAACCAAAAATCTAAATGTACTTATTGTAACCGTGGCTTTCATCCCGAAAGTTCATGTATGAAGAAGACTATAGATCAAATGGCCCTCCTTTTGGAAAAGAACAACATAACCCTTCCTGACGGTGCAAGGAAGAAGGATCGGAATGACGATCATGAAAGAGGACAAGCACTCATGGCAACGGTTTCGAAGCCCACTCTCTTGATAGATTCGGGTGCATCAAATCATATGGCTGCAAATATTGATTCTTTTTCCTCATTCGATCCAAACAGCTCCATCCCCATCCATTTGGGAGATGACTCAAAAATTTCTTCAAAGGGCAAAGGTACGATTCATGTAGATCATGGATGCTTTCAGAATGTTCTCTATGTGCCTTCCTTAGCTTCGAATCTCCTTTCTGTTTATCAAATGACACATACTGGTGATCCAAAGAAAGTCACATTCAGCCCTAATACAGTTGAAATTTCTGATATCAAAAGTGGAAGACTAGTTGCGGTTGGAAAGGCAAACCACACTGCAAAATGTTATGAGTTTTCGCACTTTATTCCGCTTGCAAAGCCCACTGCTCTTCGCACACATGGTAATGAGGTTAGTAGGCTTTGGCATGAAAGATTTGGACATCTAAATTATAAGTATTTGCTGCTGCTATCAAATAAATCCATGGTTGATGGGCTGCCACAACTCCGTTCCTCGAAGGGAATATGCACCGGTTGCATTATTGGGAAGCACCCCGAGCACAGATTCGACCGCGGCAAGGCTAGCAGAGCCTCTACTATTTTGGGATTGATCCATTCTGATATCAGCGGTCCGCTGCCCCATATGTCATTAAATGGTTCAAGGTATGTTTTGACATTTATTGATGATTATTCTCGCTTTACATGGGTATTCTTTCTCAAAAACAAGTCAGAAGTGCTTGGAAAATTCAAGGATTTTAAGGCTTCTGTTGAGACCACCACTGAGAGCAACATCAAAGCTCTTAGATCTGATAATGGTGGGGAATATATCAAGTCCGAGTTGCTGCAACTTTGTGCCCAAAGCGGAATCAAGATCCAACATACAGTTCCCTACACACCCCAGCAGAACGGTGTAGCGGAAAGGAAAAACCGGTCACTGAAAGAGATGGCTACATGCATGATTGAATCAAAAGGTTTGGCTGCAAATCTTTGGGCTGAAGCAATCAATGTTGCTGCATATATACAGAACCGAGTTCCACATTCATCCGTGAAAGGTATGACTCCTTTCGAAGCATTCTTTGGTCACAAACCGGATGTGTCAAATTTGAGAGTTTTTGGCTCTACTGCATGGGCTAGAATTCCTTCTGAGAAGAGACGAGCTTTGGATCCACAAAGTATCGAGTGCATATTGATAGGATATGGGGAAGAATCAAAAGCATATAAACTCATGGATATCAGATCTAAAAAGATATTCATAGAGCGCAGTGTGCAGTTTGAAGAACCGCTTCAAGAATTGCAACTAGTTGAGGAGAAAACTGCCGATTCACCGCCTTCACCAGAAGAAGATTCGAGCAGCGATAATGAAGGTATGAGTTCTGATATTTCTGATATTGTAGCAGCATATGATGATCATGACATATCAGGTTCGGAATCCGACCATTCAGATCTCCCTCAGTTACCAAAGTGGGCCCAAAATACTCTACAATCTGCTGGTTCGAATCTTGGAAATCCTGCTGATCCGAGACGAACAAGAGGAGACTTTCAAAGGGCAGGTATGGCTCTTTCTATTGCTGATCCATTTCTTCCTGAGATTTGTTATTTGATGGCTGGTTCAGATCCCCAATCATATTATTCAGCCCATCGAGATCCGAGATGGAAAGATGCCATGGATGAAGAGTACAGTTCTCTTCAAAAGAACAATACATGGGAGCTAGTTTCTCTTCCACCTGGAAGAAAATTAGTGAAGTGTAAATGGGTCTACCGTACTAAAGTTGCTGCTGATGGCACTATCAGAAAATATAAAGCAAGGTTGGTGGCAAAAGGTTTTTCCCAAGTCCAAGGAGTGGACTACACAGAGACCTTTGCACCGGTTGCAAAGATGGATTCCATCCGCCTTGTTTTAGCTATTGCCGCATCCAAGCACTGGGAGGTGCATCACATGGATGTGAAGAGTGCATTTTTACATGGAGACCTTGCTGAAGAGGTCTATATGCAGCAGCCAGAGGGTTATACATCAGATCCATCATTGGTTTGCAGATTGAAGAAGTCTTTGTACGGGTTAAAACAGGCCCCAAGAGCTTGGTACGCAAAGATGGACTCCTTCCTTCTTTCTCAGAATTTCCAAAGATGCAAATCTGATCCGAATGTCTATCTTCAGCGAGTTAAAGGTAATTTGTTGGTTATTGTACTTTATGTTGATGATCTGCTTATTACTGGTAGCACACTTACTTCAATAAACAAGCTAAAAACTGCCTTAAATCTAGCTTTTGACATGAGCGATTTGGGCTTGCTGAGTCACTTTTTGGGCTTGGAGATAGCTCAAAATTTTGATGGGATCACTATATCTCAGCAAAAATATGCTTCCGACCTGTTATTGAAGTTTAATATGGCTGAATGTAAGGCAGCCCCGTTCCCATTCCTCTCAGGAATCAGTCTTGAGGAGGGAGATTCCACACCGCTTGCAGATTGCAGTATGTATCGACAGTTGATTGGTTCACTACTTTATTTGACACACTCTAGGCCTGACATCTCATATGCCGTGAGTGCTGTGTCAAGATATATGCAGCAGCCACATGAGCTTCATTGGCGAGCAGCCAAGCGGATCTTGCAGTATGTGCAAGGTACGAGACAGTTTGGCATACATTATGCTGCAGATTCTGAGCTAGATTTCATTGGTTTTACTGATTCAGATTGGGCAGGTGATAGCATTGATCAGAAGTCCACTTCCGGCTATGTTTTCATGATTGGTCATGGTGCTATTTGCTGGTCCATCAAAAAGCAAGCAGCCATTGCACTTTCTTCAGCAGAGGCAGAGTATCGAGGGGCAGTCAATGCCTGCATTCAGGCAGTTTGGTTGCAGGGTATTCTTTCCGAGTTTGGTTTTGGTGGCACTACTTCGACTGTCCTATTTTGTGACAATCAAAGTGCTATCAAGATCTCCACAGATCCAGTTCAGCGGCAGAGGACCAAGCACATTGAGATTCATATGCATTACATTCGACAGTTGGTGCATGACCGCACCATCATTCTGCAATATTGCCCTACTGATGAGCAAATTGCAGACATCTTCACCAAGAGCTTCACTGAGAAGAAGTTCTCTTACCTCCGTTCACTGTTGGGGGTGAGTTCCATCATGGTGGAGACAGATTGATTCATTATTATGCTTTAGACTTGAGGGGGGGCTTTCTTCCCACTGGGTTTTCCCTCTTTCCTCACTTAGTTTATTTTTCAGCATTTTTTGGATTATTGTATTGGGGTGACCTTTGGTCTTAGTTACCAGGGCCCCACATTATTTTAGTTGGCACATCATAGTCTAGCTTGAGGGGGGGTGTTCGGATATCCATCATCTATTTCGGGATACATATCTATTTCAGGATCATCTATTTCGGGATACATATCTACTTCAGGATCTTGCATGATCTATTTCAGGATATGCAGTCCAGTCACCAGTTTGATGCCTCCAGCACCTTATCCACCTTCTTCTAGCACCCGGGAGCCACTTTCCACAGAGTTTTAGCCCTCCTAAGCTGAAAGGCGCCCTCTTCTCACCTACTGACTGAGAAGGGCGCACTTGCTCACCTACCACTGCAGATTCACTCCAGTTACATTCAGTTAGCTCCGATTCTGATTGATTTCACTCCGATTTCACTCCTGACTGACTGTTTCACCTCCGATTGACCTCCAGTTCGATTAGGTGACTTGCTCTGACTCCAGTTAGCCTCCCATGCGCCCCCACTGAGCCTCCAGATCCTATATCAGTGCTACACACTTCAGTTACATTTATTATGATCAGTTAGACTCAGCTTGACACCTGGATGACTGTTTGTTGTGATTGATGAGCAACACCGATGATTGATGAGGACTCCTAGATTGAGTCAAGCTACTCCATTTCAGTGATTCGAATGGCCTACTTAGTCAATTCGAATTGCCATTGACAAATTGGATTGTATTGTAATCTATTGTAATTCATTCACCCTTTCTGGGATAGAGAGCACTGCTGCATGTTTTTGCACAGTTTTGCACCATATCTTCTTATTCATCTGTTGTGACTGATTTATTTGTTCATTAGATCTGCTGTGACTAACTTTACATACATGGTCCAAGCATCCAACATGATGTATATACAAAAATACATACAAGTGATCCAACTGATCATATCTAACATCCAACATGATGCATACATACATATACATATAAATGATCCAACTGATCATATCCAGCATCCAAAATGATGCGTGCATACATATACATATAAATGATCCAACTGATCATATCCAACATCCAACATGATGCATATACAGAGCAGTAACTGGAGCATCATCCTGATGCTCATCATCCAGCACTTATATCCACAGCCATGTGAAGGATCCTCCTTCCAACATGCTTGGAATGGCTTCTGCAAATGTGTCCATCACTTCTTCCTTGAAGTGTCATCAATATGAAGATCACCAAGCCTCTCCTGAAGTACTTGAACTTCACCCTGGCTAGTGGCTTTGTCAGCACATCTGCAATCTGCTCGTCCGTCGTAATGTACAGGAGCTTCACAGCTCCTCTCTGCACCATATCCCTGATATAGTGATATTTGATCTCTATGTGTTTTGACCTGTCATGAAACACTGGGTTCTCGGACAGCTTCACACAACTCTGGTTATCACAAACGATACTAGTAGCATCCAATGGAAGATCAAATAGCTCAGACAGTAGCTTCTGTAGCCATACTACCTCACAACTAGCTGAACAGGCTGCAACATACTCTGCCTCAGGTGTACTCACTGCTACATAGGACTGCCTCCTACTAAACCAAGAGGTCACACCTGATCCCATACTGAAGCAGCATTCAGATGTACTCTTCCTATCTGCAGCACTGCCAGCCCAATCTGAATCAACATAACCCTGCAGGTTAAACTTTTGATTCGCTTCATACTTGAGCCCATAATCCACTGTACCCTTCAGGTACCTCAGAACATGCTTTATAGCAACCAGGTGAACACTCCTCGGATCCGTCAAGAATTGGCTCAATGTGTTCACCGCAAAGAAAATATCTGGTCTCGTGTTCGTCAGGTACATCAAGGACCCAATCATCTGACGATACATAGTGATATCAACTGGCTCAGATGAAGCATCACACAGAAGCTTCAGGTTCGATGCCATAGGTGTGGCCATAGCCTTGCATCCCATCATCCCGAGCCTCTTCAGGATCTCTACTGCATACTTCCCTTGTCTAAGGAAGATTCCATCACTCTGCCACACCTCCATGCCAAAAACAAATAGTGCATCATCCCCAAGTTCTTCAACTCGAACTCGGCAGCAAGCTTCCGCTGCGTGTCGGCAATCAATCTATCCTCACCTGTTACAAACAGGTCATCCACATACAAAAGTAGTATCACTGTATTGCCTTCCTCAACCTTGTAGTAAAGGTTGGAATCCGCTTCACTCTTGGTAAAGCCCAAAATGGATAGAAAGCTGACTATCCTACCAAGTTCTGCACACATACATGACTACACCATTCAAGAAGGCTGTCTTGAAATCCATTTGGTGTATCTTCTATTTCATCACTTTTATATTTCTCTATGCTGCCATCTGCAGCATGCTTGATCTGATAGTTCCATTTGGAAGTCACAACAGACTTCCCTTCAGCTCTTGGGACTGCATCCCAAACATCGCTCTTCATGATCGACAGATCATGGCATTCTTCTCGTATCCTGGGAACTTCAATATCTTCAATAGATAATTTTGTTGCTTGAACAAATGTTGTAGTCCTTCTTTTGTAGGTGAAGGTATACGGTCTTTTCTACAAAACAAGTTAAATTGCATGATTAGAAACATCTCATAATTTTCAGACAAATGCTTACACATAAAGAAATATGTCATACAGTCATGCAATTATCTTAGCCAATGCTTCAATACAACATTTATCCATGTTCCACAACTTTCTAGATGCCTTCCAGTCTCTACCAGAACATTGTTAAGAGTTTGCACTACTCCCAACATGTTAGCAAAGAGGTTTCATTCTAGATAAGTAGCACTGGAATGTTGTACAGTGCCATAGGCCACTTACCCATCACATGCATATTAGTAGTATATTGTTCATTAATGCAATCATTCTAATATGCACAATACATATCCTAAGTCTAGGAACATGAGCATATACATCATTGAACAATTTTATTTAAACAAACAAATATGCAAGAAATTATAATTAAAAATACTTATGTTTGTTTGGTTGTTGGGTGGACTCCCTCTGAGTCTTTGCTTCCTTGCAGGAGCTGCTGAAGTAGCTTCTTCTACACCTTTCTATTGTGGAATGTAGAAAGATGGCCAACTCCCTCTGAATATCTGCATCCTTGCAGAAACTACTGAAGTGTGCTCCTTTGCTTTCTTGCAGGAACAACTGGAGTGTGATCCCTCTTGATCTTTGCTTCCTGGATTACCTGTCCTTGAACTTACATCCATCCTTAATCACTATGCATGATTATTAGTATCATCATTGTGTTATCCTTGAGGTCTCATACATAATCACACATTTATTAGTATAATCTTAATACTATCAAAACACAATAATCTTAAACATGTATAGTCATGATCATTCACAGATAATAAACATTAGTATTCAAGGTTTTAGGGAAGTCTTCTTTTACTCATGCATATTCTTATTTGATCATAGGACTCTTCTAATTAGTTAAATCATCAATGCATAAACCCGTGATTACTCAAACCTATACCTTCATGATTCTTCTGATTAGTCATATCATCAATTATGGTAAGAAACATAATATGCATACAGCCATGACTATTCAAACCTATGACTTCATGAATAATCATTATCAACAACACAACAGTATAAGATCCTAACACAAGGTAGGATTCTAGCTTGATATAGGAAAAACATACCTGGATTAGCATGCTAGCTAGTTATGTATAACATACCCGCATAATGTCTTCTGGTTCTCTTCAGTGACTTGTGCTAGTAACCTGCATGTCTCATAGGTTAACCATTGTAGGACCAAGTTATACATACCTCGAAAGTAGATCTTCTATGTGATCCATGATAATGGATGAATCTTTCTCTTCATGTCACCATGATCATATGTTCTTGAAGTAGAACATGATTTTTCTTTCTTGGTGTACCTTTTATGTTAGCGAACAACATAAACCTCATACAACATCACAATGCATTAGTACATTCACAAGTGTCAAAACCTTAATCAATGAATATATTCTATTAAGGTGATACGACAAGTCTAGTAATTAATCAAGATTGTACTGTAATGATATGAAGGCAAACATATGATAAAATTAACCATGAAACATACCTATAAGCCATACCTGTCAAGATTGCTTGTAATCTTCTTATGGAAGGCCTTAGCCTCATCTCCCTCTAGGACAGGAACTTCTTCACTTATGCAGGTGACCAATCCATCTTCTTCTAGGATTAACCCAATCCACTTGATTTGCAAGAACTGGACCTGGAGTTGGATTAGGGTTTGTCAAGGAAACCCCAAAAATTCAAACTTTGAATTTCAAACTTCCGAAAGGATAGAAATATGCGCCTTGATGAGCTGATCAAGTTGGTATATTCAGAATTTGAAAACTGCAAAGTTTCACCCCTCGAAATTTCCTTTTAGATTTCTGGATTCACTGGGGAGGACCCTGAATTAGGGTTTGAGTTTCCCGGAGCTTCACCCAACCAAAATATTTGATTCAAATCTCTAAGCTTCGATTTTTCTGAGGAGCTTTGAGCCATGGCCATAGATTTCCAAAATTCCAAGTTTTGCAGAAGCCCTAATTTTCCATCTTTCCGATCAAAGTCCCGAACTGGGGTTTGATCAAGCCCGGCCTTCTTCCCAACCAAAAAATCTGATCTTGGTCTCTAAATTTTGATTTTGATGAGTAGCATCCATCCGTGGTCTCCGATTAGAGAAATTCCAACTTTCTCCGAAGCCCTAAATTCCGGAAGCCATGAATGAAGGTGCTAAAAAATAATTATGTTTTGACAAAAATATGTACCTGATTGTTTCTGGTGTAACTCTGAACTTTTCGATCCACAGGGTTTGAAAATTTTTCCTGAGATAGACCGACCTGTTATCTTTCCATCCCGATAGGTCCGACCTCAATTGGATTCTCTGAGAGAGAGATATGCCAAGTGTCGCAATGTGACCTATTTATGGGATAATATAGGAGAGCAAACTTGTACGGCATGCCACGTGTCATTGGTTCAACTTCAGCCTCTGAAAAATTTTCCTGAGATAGCCCAACCTGTTATCTTTCCATTCCGAAAGGCCTAACCTCAATTGGATTCTCTGAGAGAGAGTTATGACAAGTGTCGCAACGTGACCTGTTTATGGGATAATATAGGAGAGAAAACTTGTACGGAGTTCCACGTGTCACTGGTTCAACTTAGGCCTCTGAACAATTTTCTTGAGATAGTACAGTCTGTGTACTAGTCACTTTTTACAAAATTTCATTTGGATCTTCCTAGCCCAAGTTATGACCTTTTTCCCAAGGTCAACTAATTTTGACTTAGATCTGGAAGAGGAAGAAACCCTATATTGTACAGATCATAAATCACAAAGTACAACGAATTAGAGGTTGTCCTTTGGACACAAGGTACATGGGGATCTGATCTTCAACCTATAAAAGTTTTAGATCCGAAAATTTTTCCAAAATGGATTTATAGCGAACATTCTACGATGACGGGTTTTTGCTATATCAAGCCCTAGCATCGTAAGTGCAACAAGTGTCATACATGTCATATCATGCCTTCTTTTAGGCTAGCTTTGATACCATGTTAAATTTTCAGAATTTACTTCAATTTGATCTAGGATCTTAACTGAGAGAACAACATGTACAGCAAATCTACAGCATATCAATCATGGACACAATAATGCAAGCACACAAGAGACACAGAGTTTACTTGGGGAAAACCATAAAGGTGAAAAACCCCAATAACTTCCTTAGAGATAGATAGAGCAATGATACAACCAGAATATAAGAGATAGTCTTCTCCTAGCAGCAGAGCCTCCTCCTCCACAAGTGCGCCATTCTCCAAAGTGTGAGTGAGAGAATAGAATGTGTAAAATGAGAGAGACACACTCTCTATTTATACACTAACTTGACTTGACTTTTACTCAACTAGGTCGGCCTCAACTTAACCACTTAACATAATGCTAACTGGGCCGACCCCCACTAGGGTGGTCTAATAACCCTTTGACCCACATGGTCGACCTCCAATAGGGTTTTCTAATAACCCTTTGACCCACATGACTTATACAGGCCCGACCCAAACAAGGTGGTCTAGTAACCCATCAAGTATAAGTTACGACACTTACAATATAAATGACGACACTTCCGTATAGAGGAATAATAACATCTCTATAGGAATACAACCACTTCCGTATAGAGGAATAATAACATCTCTATAGGAATACAATATACATATATGTGAAATACATTCCGAAGTTACATATACATCAACAGCGAAAGGCTCTCCCTTGCTGTCATGCAACACTCCTGTTTGTGGGTTGGCATGTTCCAGTATCCATCCGATCACTTTAGAGCACGGGAACAATTCGGGGCGAGTAGAAGCCCTGGCTATGCCGGAGGTTCTGATGTTGAGGTAGATATGTTCTTCCTCTAATAACATGTATGGGATATCTTGGTCCCTGATCATCCGGTAAACATCTCCCCAACGGACCTCGAGAGGAATGCTGGTGGTACACTTAGTGTCTTGGAAAAGAGTTTCAGTCCTTAGTTGCACTAGATCTGGTTCCATCACTTTAGCTTTCTTTCTACCACCTTTTGGCATCGTGGCTTATCCCTGTCAGCAACCAAATGTGAATGATTATAAAATTGTAACACATTATGAGAGTGTAATATAGAGTAAGACAATTTTAGCATGGTAATGATAAATATAGACAAAATTATAAGGTTGCATGCTGGGGAGGCAAACTAAACATAGATCATTCAAGAAAACAAAATATGGTTCTCAGGCTTGATTATTCTAGGGAGACAATGCCTGGTTAGGAACTTTTGAAATGCTTCCGAAAAGGTAAGCATACGACGTGTAAAAACCCACTTCCTTCCTAGTCTTTGGAGATAGGATGTCCTCCATCATGGTACTTCTAACGACCAATGGTAGGCTGGCCTGGCGTGGAAAATCCTATGAGGAAAATGAAAACATGAAACTGTTTTCCACAATCGTTATCTAAGCTGAACAAGCGAGTGGTTGAGTATCTCAACCGACTACTACTGATGCTGCCTTAGGTTTGATAATATTTGTGAAGCGGCATGCGACCGGCATAAAACTTGGGTTTGAGTAAATCTGGGTAGGAGTACGACCGAAATGCAGCCAGTAAAAAAAAACAAGTTCGAATGACTCAGAGACAAAGGGCCAACTGGGAATGACTGGTCATGGTTATGACTCCTAGTTGGCAGCAATGAGAAACTTATGGGGGCCACAGCGGCCGTAAATTCTTTAAAAGGGTACATGCTACCAATGCCTACCGGCCATGTTATGAAATGGGAAAACACCCAAGAAATAACTCAACTTATAGATAAGACAAAGATAACGGTTGAAAAACCTACCTGGAGATGAAACAGTGGTGGAGCGAGGCTGACACGGTGGTGAATACGCTGAGCTGGAGCGAAACGATGCAATCTCCCAAACGGCGTTCTTTGAATTAAAAACTAACAATGGGAACAATGAACCCCACCACCCTTATATAAATTTTGGTACATGCGGGCATTTAAACGGGTGGGTGATGACATTAAAACGAAGTTTAATGCTCGTACGGCGCGGTCTTTTCAAACCAACTTGGCATTTAAGCGTGACCATCAGTTGCGGCGAGGACTCACAAGTTTCGTCCGCAGTTGCGGACAGAACTCATGAGTTCCTCTCGAAGGGCGGGAGACTTGGCGAGGCATTCGCTTGTTGCGGGAGAGATGAAAAAGACGGTTCGTAGGGGTGAAAAAGTTTGGTGAATTGTTCCGACGTTTCGGGAGAACTTTGTGAGTTCTTCCGAAATTCACTCTCCCGAAAGTTTATCGCAGTGGGTTTTGTCGAGTTGTCCTGAAGTTGCAGAAAGACTCAGTAAGTCCTTCCGAGATTGACGAATGAAAAAGTTAAGTCTTTTCCGAAATGTGAACGGTCGAGTAACCTGGGGAAAAGAACAACTTACTGCGGCAACACTTGGTGAACGCTTCCACAATTTCGGGAGAGAATGCTGAGTTCTTCCACAGTTTCGAGAGAGAATCCCAAGTTCTTTTGCTGTTTCAGGCGAGAATTTTGAGCTTTTTTCGAAGCTTCAGAAACGCTAAGTGTTTTCGTTGTTTTGGGGAGCAACTTTAATTCTTTCCGCAGTTTCGGGAGAGAATCCCAAGTTCATCCGCAGTTTCGAGAGAGAATTTTGAGTTTTGACTTAGAAGAAAAACTTCAATTTTTAAAGCAGATTCCTCAGTTGAAACAAAAACTAAGTCCAAAAGTTTTCAAAGGAGACTTAACTTTTTTAGGCAGTCTTTCTAGGAAAATGAAAGGAGGGGCCCCAATATCTACAAAAAATTTGGGGGGGATGTTGCTGCAACAACATGCAACTGTTGACTAAATTGAAGACCTCTAAGGTTGTCGTTGACTGAATGATGATCTCTGAGGAAATCGATTGACTGAGAAAAACCTTTTAAGGAAGCGACTGATTGAACCAAGCCCTTACAGGGATGATATTGGCTGAAACAAGCCCTAATTAGGTTGTCGCTGAGTGGAACAAGCCCTAGCAGGCTACGGATGAGAGGAAGAACCCCTTAACAAGTTGTGAATGCCTTCACCAAGCCCTAACGAGGCTGCGTCTAGCTTGAACAAGCCCTCTAGGGCTATGGCTGACTAAGATAGGCCTTTCTAGGGATATGACTGACTGAGATAGGCCCTTCTAGGGTAGCAGCCTCGAGGAAAAATAAGACAGTCATGAGGTGTGCCTGTTATCTAATCCGAACCATAGAAAATAATAGAGCTGAGATAAAGAGCATAAGCAGTGAAAGATAACCCCAACGAATTTTTCTTATTGGATCAGAGATAAAAGATCTTGTGAAGTATATTTTTCAAATGAGAGTGCTTACTATTTATAATTCATCATTGAGGATCACTTCCTTAGTTTTAGGATTAAACAAATAATAAAATCCACTTAGTTAGGGTTATAATATTTTATTTGTACTTTAAATCCTTCATAAAAGGATTTGACTTTTATCTTGGACTTTTGGTCCTTTACTAGTGGGCTCTTGGTCCTTCATTGGGGTTCCATGACCATAACCTCTTTAACCAGGTCGTCTTAGACTCTTCTCTTGGTCAAATGTGCCTTAGAACCCTCAGGGTCTTTTAGAACCTTCTGGCTTGAGTCCTTGTGACTCAACCATTAAGTATTGGTCCTCTTTTCAATGGTCAACTTGTCTTCTAGAATATTCATCATAAGAAAGGTTTTCTGAGAGATCTCATGTTATTAACGTGCTGGTCCCTGACCAGGTTCTCAGCCCTAGGCTGATGCCACTTCTCCTAGAGAATGGTTCTCGATGCTGCCCAAAAAATCAACACTCCCTCTCAACGAGAGAGGCATTCTTTGTTAAGCAAGCTCAGCACACATTGATGCATCTCAAGTGTCATCAATGTCCTGGTAACTGACCAGGAACCTCAGTTCAAGGCTACATCCATTCTCCCAGAGAATGGTACTAGATGATGTAATCATCTCTAGACAATGTGATCATATCCTTCTCCCTACTGACACCAAGGTCATATGCTAGTTACTCCAACAAGGGGTGGCCAGTCCCTTGAGGAGGTCCCATAGATTGAATGACCAAGGAGAGGTGAACATCACACATCATTTTCCTAGACCCAGTCTAGGAATTCTCACTTTGATCTGCATCAACGCCCTGGTCCCTGACTAGGATTATCAGCCCCAGGATGAAAGTTGACTAAGGTCAACATCTTGGTAACTGACCAAGTGCCTCCATTCTTCTAGAGAATGGCTCTCAGCCCCAAGCTGAGCTTTAGTCCTAGACTGAATAAAATTCCTAGTAAATGACTAGGTGCCTCCATTCTCCCAGAGAATGGCTCTCAACCCCAAACTGAGCTTCAGTCCCAGACTGAAATAAATTCCTGGTAACTGACCAGGTGCCTCCATTCTCCTAGAGAATGGCTCTTGATGTGTGATGCTCATCACTATTCTCAGCAAGTGGTCCATAGGGCAATGATCCTCCATCCCATAACTAGAGATTGACTCCCTCTTGTTTTCTTCCAAGGAGAAACAAGTCATCACTGAGATCAACAAACTGTCTCATTTACATTACTTCTTAGTGAATTTATCAGGTATCTACAAATACCATACTTTGGGAGTCTACAAGGTACACATAAATCTACCTCTGAACTAGAGGAACCAATTGTCTCTGCTACATAGATCACAACTCAAGTTATCCTTCAACCATTGGTGATACCTCATACAGATCAAAATGATATGAAAGGCCTCGTGCTCTCCTTCTATCACTGAATGGATTTTCAGGCTCCCTCTGAGCCCAACAACAGACTATCTTGGCAACCTGTAACCAAAGCATTTCAGTACTTTGTATATTGAACCAAATTGATAAGGAAGGAGATTCACACATCCAATTAGATGTGATCTTAATTCATTATTGCACATCCGAAGTGTACTGGGAACATATGATCCTTCATAGTCCACTCCTTCTGTGAGAGAGTCCTCTCAATGCTGCTCACTAACTAATTTAAGGAGTAATCCTAGATTCCAATCTGAACTGCATCCTTAATACTAGCTCTTATAGAGCAAATAATGCCTCTCATACAAGTCTCCATCAATGTGGACATGAACTCATAGTCTACTTAGTACTATTTTGAATCTCCTCGGGTCCTCAACTTCTTTTGTCTTAGGAATAATTCATTAACTGTCAGGCACATCTAAATCCAATGGATAGTACAACAAGTTCAGATGCTCATCTCAAATAAGGAACAACTCCCTCTGCATCTGGTCACTCGGCTCATTCTGCATACAAGTACCTTGTACTAAATCATCCTGTTGTCATATACACATAATGAATCCAGAGCAACATATTTCTGTCATCAATTGTTGGAAATACAATGAGTGTAAACTTAATCCAAACACAATGGAGGACAGTTCTGCTGCTACCACAATCTAATGCAAGTTGGGTCCATCAAATCCATTTGAGGGGTACTACTATCCTCTGAACTCATAACTCATCATTTGCCACATGCCACAGGCATTACGAAGGTGCCTCTAAGATTATCTCTTCACAATCCTTCGATGCTTTTGATAATCTTCAACAAACATAAGACAATAACTATTGTCATTATTTGTACAAGAATCACTTTAATAAGAATTAATAGCTTATAAGCATACATAAGTGTCTTTTATGATCACACCGATCAGACTTTCCTTGTTATGGGAAATCCATCCAACTCAAAGTTGGAAGCACTTTAAACTTCATTTACCAAAGAAGACTTTACAATTGGTCTTTCTTGATCATAAAATGATAGGAAAGCAGAGTACCAACTAAATGATACTTCTATGATCTATCTCTTTAAATGTCTTTTTACACCCTAGCTCATAAGGGTGAGTAGATAGCACTTATCTTTATGTCCACAAAGCATATTATCAACAAACCTTCTTTCAAAATGGTAAGTGTCTGATTCAATCTCCTCCATAACATGTTTCAACTCCACGTCAAACTAGGTGTGAAGAACAAGGGATCCTCTTCTTATGTAAACTGATCCAAGAAGTAATTATAGATAGTAGCAAGCCTTCTTACCATGCACGATCACCCTATCGAAATAAAGATTGATTTGAATCCTATTAAAACAATCTGCAATGGATATATCAGGTCCTTTTTATGAGTATGCTAAGTTGAGTTAAGGTGACAGTCTTTTCCTTCAAGCAACAATCTAATTCGAGCATTCACAAACATGTAGCATGATCCTTCTTCCCAGCTAAACTTGTTTTGTATTCTTCACATCTCCTCTATACACAGGAAACTTCAATCATGCACGAACAACTCTTCAGCTTGAAGGGAATGTGCCTTTATGTGCCACACATTACACATAAGTGATACGGACAGCTTCACAAGTTTTAACCAAGCGATATGATCTCTATGCAAAAGTCAGATAAAAATTCAGCACCTTTATTCAACTAATGTTGCACAGGCACAATTTTGGGGTTTTTCTTCATGGAATTTACATGTTGTCTTGCATCAGCACCCACAAGCATGTGGGTTGTGGACCAGGACCTGTAATGGTCTCCTTCAGTAACAAATTGCCACTTAGCATGCAATCTCCAATGGGTGCTTTAAATTCAATTGCCACTGGTTCCTACCCTTGCAGATCGATACCCATGATTAGACTGTCATACACTTGAGCAGATTGATGAACTTCTGTAGCAAATTCCAAAAAAAACATTTCTTGAGGAAGGTCAACTTCACAATCTGCTAAGGTCCAATACTTCACCAAGGATGTTCATTACCCAGAGCATCCACTAATTGGTACACTGCTCCATATTCAGGATCTTTCCTGTGCCGGTCAAGGCAAAAACATCAGAACCTCGCTCTGATACCATGTTGAAATTTTAGCTACTTTCATAAATTGGTAATTATGAGAGTAATTTTAAAATTTTCTTTAACATAATTACACATGAAAGTATCAACTATATGTATGAGAAGTATAACATTAACCAGATGTAATAGTAAACAAAAATAGAGCAGGAAATAAACACATCACATCACAACAATCATGCACAATGGACACCATAATTTACCTTGGGAAAACACTCTCTCCTTCAGAGGGAAAAAACCCAACAACCTTTCTTATGATAGATTCATGATAGAAGAACAAGTATACATAAAATGACCATGAACAACAAAAACCCTTTCACACATAAGGGTATACAGAAAAAGAGAGACCGAGTACTTATCTTTTCATTTAGGACATTTAGCTGCATTGCCATGTTGGATCACATCAAGGACTATCATAAATTCCTTGTCTAGTTGTAGGAGCTAGTGCCTCTATCTCTCCCTCACATGGTGCCAACCTTCATCCACACATATACAAGACAAGGCAGATCTAATCTAAGATTTGAGCTGTAGCAAGAAGAGATCCCTTTCAAAGATAACATTAGCCCATGAGAAACAGAGATGAAGTCCTGTGACAGCCCTTTACAAGATGAATATAGCCTGAATCAAATTCCATAGCCTTTGCAGTAGCCCTGCTAGATGATGAAGCTAGCCATGAACAAGATGACTGCTACAGCAAGTCATACTGATCCAAATCCCAACTTCTGCCATTAACTGAACTAAGGAAACGGTTGACTGAATTGAAGACCTCTGAGGTTTCCGTTAACTGAATGATGATCTATGAGGCAATCGATTGACTGATCACACGGGGGGTTCACTCAATGAACTTGTTACATAGCACGATCGTTCACAGGATATTAAAGAATATCCCTAATTTCACTAAATATTGGAAAATGCCTCCTAAAATTGTATTGTTTAACTGCCCTCCCAATATACCTTTCCAATTAAAAAAACGCCTAGTTTCACTAGATATTGTAGGTATCCAGTTTTATCAACCCATTTTTAATACCCCGTTTATATCATATTATCAAATTGTAACAAACAGGAGCCCTAACGCATCTTAGTATAAGCAAAGATGATGCTAAATAAAATAATAGTATAATGCTAATAATGATCCCACCGCGATTGCAGTGGCGACTGAGTCAATTTTTAGCATTGGATAGTGGAAGACCCAACGAAATATTAATGGGGAAGGCAAAATGCTTAAAAGGCAACTTAGTCAAGAGATCAATGTAACAAAGAATGTTAAATACTAATAGTACAATAGTTATGCAATTCTTAGAAAATATGAGGATTGAAGATGTTTCACACCATAACCTGCCAATCTACGAATTTTATATCATGTAAATACAAGTATAGCCATAGAGCTCATGTTTTCTATAAGCTTAATAAATTAAACTCCATTAAAATGCAAAATTGAAACAATTTTGTGGATGGACTTCCCTACCCTCCTATCAAAAGAGTTTCCTATTTAAAAGGACATATCACATTTATGGATGGAGGCACAGTTGACTAGGAATTTAAGAGCACATATCATCAAGGGGAAGATCACATTCATGAATTTTATTATTTTCTTCTAATTTTTTTATTACCCATTTTCATGGCCCTGGGGCCAATGAAAACTTAGATAAATCACATTCATGAAGAAAATTATTCTAAAAAAAATAAGACTTCATGAGTTCAATGATTTGGAGGTATACATCCAACCCACGATTTGGAGGTTATTCCTTAGCAGTGGTTAGGACTAATATGAATCCATCCCATGATTTGGAGGTATGAATCTAGCCTATGATTTGGAGGTTATTCCTTAGCAAAAAATAGCACTAGTATGAATCCAACCTGCAATTTGGAGGTATGAATCCATCCCACGATTTGGAGGTTATTCCTCAACTCAACCAAATAAAATAACCCCCAATATTTATATCTATATGTCAAATTAAAACTCCCCCTTGACCCCTTAATACGAGGCAATATATTTTAGAGGTTTTTAGGAGTATTCAAACCCCCAATATGAATGGACGTGATATGATATTGCCTCGCTAGTGAACCCCCCTGTGACTGATCAAAACCTTTTAAGGCAGCAACTGACTGAACCAAGCCCTTACAGGGATGCTATTGGCTGAAACAAGCCCTAATTAGGCTATCGTTGAGTGGAACAAGCCCTAACAGGCTACGGCTGAAAGGAAGAACCCCTTAACAAGCTGCAACTACCTTCACCAAGCCCTAACAGGGCTGCGTCTAGCTTGAACAAGCCCTCTAGGGCTACGGCTGACTGAGATAGGCCCATCTAGGGCTACGTCTGACTGAGATAGGCCCTTCTAGGGTAGCAGCCTCGAGGAAAAATAAGACAGTCATGAGGTGTGCTTGCTATCTGATCCGAACCATACAAAATAATGGAGCTAAGATAAAGAGCATAAGCAATGAAAGATAACCCCAACGAATTTGTCTTCTTGGATCAGAGATAAAATATCTTGTGAAGTATATTGTTCAAACGAGAGTGCTTACTATTTATAATTCATCATTGAGGATCACTTCCTTAGTTTTAGGACTAAACAAATAATAAAATCCACTTAGATAGGGTTATAATATTTTATTTGTACTTTTAATCCTTCATAAAAGGATTTGACTTTTATCTTGGACTTTTGGTCCTTTACTAGTGGGCTCTTGGTCCTTCATTGGGGTTCCATGACCATAACTGCTTTAACCAAGTCATCTTAGACTCTTCTCTTGGTCAAATGTGCCTTAGAACCCTTAGGGTCTTTTAGAACCTTCTGGCTTGAGTCCTTGTGACTCAAGCATTAAGTATTGGTCCTCTTTTCAATGGTCAACTTGTCTTCTAGAATCTTCATCATAAGAAAGGTTTTCTGAGAGATCTCATGTTATCAACGTGCTGGTCCCTGACCAGGTTCTCAGCCCCAAGCTGATGCCAATTCTCCTAGAGAATGGATCTCGATGCTGCCCAAAAAATCAACATCTTGGACCAGAGGATGTAAAAGATTCCTTACAGATATCATAAAGGCTCTACACTGCTATTAGAGTGGAGGACCGAAGTTCCTAGCAATTTTGAAATGCCATGCCCACACCAACAAACCTACCAAATATCTTCTTTGAAAAATTCAAGCTATATACTGTAATAAGGAAAACATCGGTTTCTTTGAATTATATTTTCCTCCAACAATGTAATTTTCATAGAAGGTATACCTACAATTTCTTCAAAATTTGTTATCCTTAATTATAACATCTCCCAACTTAACATGAGCACATGCCACATTTGGTCACTAATTCTATTCAAATCAAATGCTTACATTGTAGGTCATTAAGGGACAACAATGGCGACATCACCTCAAGATTGACATTGGATACTTTCTCCTTAGAGGAATTAAATAAACATTTTGAATTACTTTTATCTAACCATTACTGCTCAACTTGTCATAACTGCACCACTTTCCTCGTCATCCAAATCAACTAATGATAATAAATCTTCAAATGTCAAGGAGAATACTTGGCTAGTTTGCGTGGTCCTTTTCTCTGCTTGTGGAATCGTGGTCACTACTTGCTGTCCCTGTGTTGTGTTCCTCGAGTTTGTAATGTTCAACAATAGAATTCTCCTTTGACTTAGTTCGTCGGTCGCAGTCTCCTACTTCAAGGTCACAAATTTTTCCTGTCTTCACGCTAGGTCGGAGTCAAGGTTGTGATCATGAAGAGACACTTGGTATACGCAGAGATAAGAAGAGACCACAGGTCACGTGGGGGAGACACTGGCAGTGAATAGAGTGAGACACCAATGATATTTGAGGTAGTCAGGTTTGAAAGAACAATTTTCTAAGACAAGAAATGCTTGTTTGAAGTTCTGTAAATGCTCATAGTAAAAGCAAAGTGATTATTATCACTACCATCCGCTCCTTCCCAGAAGCGGGTTCAGAGAGGGATAAGTTGTTGCTACAGTTGGGGCAGGAATGCTTAGATGCTTACAAGAGGAAAGTGGATGAAGCTAGCAAACTCAAAGCTTGCCTTCATTTGCAACTCGTAGAGTCCGATACTAAACTGGCAAATATCGCTTCTGCTCTTGGGTAGCACGCATTTTTTAACGGAATGGATAGGCAAATAGGTACATTAAGGAATCAATTTGCTGCTATATCATCAGCTTTAGAGGAGCAAGTTAACACTATACGTGATATTTCAACTGTCTTGGATGTGGATTTGGCTGTTGGTTTCATCAATCTCATCACTGAAGTTCATCCAAGCTTAATTGATCCAAGAGATAACCGGTCAAAAAGAAATCAATGAGATGCTTGCTAGGTTAGGTCGAACAATACATTCCTTAAAAGAAGAGAAGCTACACAGGTTGCAAAAGCTTCAAGAATTGGGGACAACATTAGTAGAATTGTGGAACCTAATGGATCTTCCCACAGGAGAAAAGAAAGATTAGGTATGAATCAAATTGGATGGTTTGGGTGTGGAGGAAGGAAGGAGCTGTTGGGATTCCTCGTCGTGCCTTCATTATAATTTACAATAGCGAGATGAGTGCCCGAAACTCTGAAACTCTTTCATGATTTAAAATAAAAGAGAGTTTTATTCCCTAAAGAATCCATGAGTATTCACTTAATGAAACAACATAAACATGACATCCTACATAACGGCATATATCTATTCCTTTTCTCATTTACATATCAATCATTCTTAGGGGGAGGATTTTCTCAACCAGTCCTGAGAGGATAAACCTAAAAGAGACTAAAATTTTGCTGCATGTCTGCTTGGAGGGTCTGTCAGTGTCCTAGTTGCCCCTGTATATGTGATGAAAATGTATAGACTGAATACTAAATTCCAAATTTGCTGCTCATTGTAATCTTCCATGAATCCCTATGCTTCTTTGCCCCATTGAACCTGTCATCCATTCCACCACCAATTTTAAATCTCCACATATATTAATTTCTCCGAGGCTAAGGAACCTGGATTTCCTTGATAGGCTATTCCCCTTGAGTAAACCTTTTTTTCTGAGTCTGTTTAGATGAATTGGAAGCTTGAGGATAAAGGGTAGTCCTGCAAATGATAGAATTAATGAATATAAATGCGCATCTAGTAAAGTGGCCATGGGTAGTCCTGCAAAACCATCATATTCTAACTCAAGAATTTTAGTGAAGAATAAATGTCATGATTCATAATACATTCTTGGAAAACAAAATTCATCCTCTTGGCTTTGAGTTTTCAAGTGCGATGGGTATAATTGCATTGATACTCATTATAGTGTCATCAATGTTGAAACTAAACAACTCAATCTCTTTATAGCTAGATGTATTGGTCAATGCACAACTGGTCCTTTCTCAAGCCTCAAACTGAAATCTCAGAAACTGTAGGCACTACTCTCTACTTAAGTGAATGGAAATATCATCCAAATAAATAAGTAGAATGAGGCTGGACAATTGTGGTCAGGAGTAGGAAATTAAATGATACTATGCAAAATATGCAAATGCCTAAGGATAGGAAGGCAACAAGAAAAGGTAAGGAGTGATAAAACAAGTGAAGATGAGTTGTTTCTGCCCAATATTTAGGCACTGCAAATGAATTTAGTTTAATTATTTCTTTTGCATTTGAGAATTCCAAGCCAAGATGATGAGTTTAATTTGTTCTTTCTAGTATGTTACGAGGATCTATAGTAATCTTTGAGAAATCCAATGGCTTGTAGTTATCATCCAATCAGGGAGTGGCCATGATACTTTGAGGATTCAGTTGCCCTGAATTATCTGAGAATAAATGCCTTGTATCTTCAATAAAATCAAATCCTTGATTATGTTTACCTTGAGATGCACAGGTTTGTTTGTTCACTCTTCTTCTACAATATCTTTTTAGTTCTGGAATTGGGTGAACAATAACTTGTGAAGATATCCTTGTAGAGTACTTCTTAGGCAAAGTTTCTTCAAGCAGAGTTGCCATATGAGCTTGTATGATAAACCCTGGTTTTCATGCTCATCAAATGTCGTGAAGCTTGAACTTCAAATTTATGGGAAGTGGACTTTCTCCCTAGCAATGATTCCCAAATTTTACCTCCCAAACCCTCATTTTCAGTGGCAAAGCCCTACTCAAAGGTGAAATGCTAGGGGTAAAATAGAAAGGCTACCCAGTGTCACTTTAATAGCACTTTCACTTTATTTAGGCTAGATCTCCCATGACACAAGGGGGGAATCCCTAAAGGCAACTAAGTCTAGTAAATGAAAGAGACTTGGAAATGTTTCTTCAACTTAGGACAACTTTCATTTAGGATATTTTCAACCATCAATTCAAGATTTGCATAAACAAAAAATTAAATGATTATTTGTATGATTTTAGAAGTGGCTGAAAGGAAAAATTAGTGCCTAAATCCAAACTGGGCATATGGGGTCAAGAGGACAGACTTAGAGGGCTGTTTTAGAGAGTAATAGGGAAAACAGAACTACAAAATGCATGCTACAACCAACCTAATATTGTTGTTAATCAATGCAGAAATTTTCCTTGAAGAGCTCTGTGGGAGATGCTTAACTCTGGAATGGTGAAAGACTAAGGGTAGGAGCTGAAGCTGGAGTCAAAGGAAGGCCAAGTCCATGAACATATATATTCTGTCTTTGATTATTCATCCCAGGTAGTTATTATCTCATGATATTTATTCATCTTTCTTGTTGGTTCACAGTTGGTACAACAGATCTCTATAGAGACTTTGAGTCTGTTCGTCTTTTTTAATTTTCATATGGTTATATGTGTATCTTTCTTGGAACATTTCAGAAGGGACTGTTGCACAGTTTATGTCATTCTTTGGGACATCATACTAGTTATGTTTGATTCAGTCTATTGATGTAATTATATGAACTGTAGGAAGTAAGAACAAGTCAGAATCTAGTTGTGAGATCATTATGGTCTTTTATGGAGTCACTATGTTAGAAGAACAATCCTGTCGATGGTTTCAAAATGCAAAATGCATATGTAGAATGTAACTTCTCTTTATTCTGAATGGAATTTGCAATCTTTTTCTCTGAGGATAAAAAGATGTATTTTTAGAAGAAAAAATCCTTAGAAGCCTTAGTGCAATAGTGTAGGATTTCAGTGGAAGAAAAAGGCCTTATTGATTTTAGTTGAGGTGGGGGTAAGATGGAAAGAGGAAGCATTTCAAATATGAAGATCCTGGAGTTGCTTAGAGTCAGAAAGTTTCTATTAACCTTGAAAACTCAGCTTATCCATTACAAGAGAAAGGGAAGGTCCTTAGCTAGAGAAGGATTCCTTTCATGTGTTTGAAACCTTGAATAACTCCCCGTGATCTAGTAGGACTCTCTACTTCCTCAAGGAGAGTGAATGATCTAGTTGGACAAACTAAAGGAAAAACACTAATACGCTATACTAAAGGGCAAAAGGTACTAAATGACAAAACATCACTACAAGACAAATTCACGTGACAGGGACAAACATTTCAATATTTGCAATTGATGATAAGCACAAATAATTTCCTGTCTTGGACTCATGTCCATATCAAAAGCTTACAGTAGCTAATTGGTAAAGCTAAATGGCATCCATAAAAATAACCTTGAACTCAAAATCCAACAGAAGGGCTGCTTGGGTTGTTAACTTCCATCTTACTCCAAACCATAGATATGAAGGTTGTTTGGTCTTGCAAAAAAAGTAGCATGATAAAACAGTATTCAGCAACTGGAAAATTCAAAAAGAAAATTGTAATTTATAATTCCATTCCATTATACATGCCAGGAATAAAGTGCATAGCCTCATGGATAGCAAAAGAAAAGTTAGCAAAGTCAGGTTTAAAAGCTACCTCGTTCTTTACGAGTGGTTGTCAGGCTCTGCATGGCAGAAAATATATCTGGAGTAAAAATGTAAACTCCACAATTTATGTAATCACTGACTTGTGAGAAAAAAAAAACAATATTTATGAAATCATTCATCTTTCTTGACATGTCTCCTCACACCTACCCAGTTTTCAGTTAACAATACTTTAACCATAAATATTGGTCATAGATAGTAGAAGGATAATGCATAACCAATCCATTATTCCAAACATGAAGATGATATTGGCACTCGCACCTAGATCAGATCAATAGTGTTTGAGCTACAAAATTAACACTTGATGATGCAATAAATATAGCAAAAGTGCCTGGAAAGACCACTAATTATCTGAAAATGGACGAGACATGCACAAGGAAACATGGTCTACAAGGCGTAGGGAAGAACATAGCTCATGCATATATTTTTAATGTGCTCCTGTACCAATACGTAAGATAAAACATGAGAGACAAAATACCAATAATTGGATGACAAAATTATACTAATGTTTGGCTACCCCCTTTCATCTTATAGATACACAATATAGATTTTATTTGGGAGTACATGTGTTTCTGGTTTTTCTGCAAAATGTAGTAACTCCTTGGTCAGCGGGTCTGCAACTAATTCACCAAACTCCCCTGTAGCTTCCGTGGAAACCTGAGATTGAAGTATTTGAAACTTATTCAGGATTCAAAAAGATAAAAACTACAACCACATTAGAACACACTATAGAGAAAAGTACCACGTATTAGTGATACTAATATAGAGATAAATTAGCAGCTAATTTGCACGTGCTAGTTGTCAGAATGTAACACAGGAGATTGTTAGGAAGCCTTTGATCATTTCCACAACCAAATCAATAAAAATATATGGACAGAATTTTTTATTTTCCAAAGAACAACACCTGTTAAAACCGTAGTGATGGAGATCCTCTAATAGGGATGCAGACACACAAGTCCCTTACCTTCTTAACTAGCATTGTCCCAATCCCTCCATAATTCCTATGTGCCACTGCAATGAGGAGAAAAATGTACTGATTAAATATTTATTTGAATTTAACATGCATATAACAGATACCAGAATCCTACTTGTGAGCATAAAAAAACATTAATCTGCAGTTTATGGTGCATCATGTTTATAAATGAAAGCAACAATAGTAGAAACCTCAGGATAAGGAAATTTCAGTTGATATCCAAGCAAAGTAGCAAACAGAATGTGCAGACGTAGTAAATTACACAATGCAACTACCACTGAGGAGTTTGAACTTACATTGCATATCTACCAATGGAAAACTGCAACAGATATCACAGTGCATGACAAAAATCTCCTTCTGGAAACCATAAGAGGAAACAGTTCTAATTACTCCATCATTATCAAAAGCAGTGTTAAGCATTATTGATATTGCCATAGTAAATATTGTAAGAGATTCTATATCTCTACCATTTTGATATTTCCACAGTAATGATTGTAAGAGCTTCTATATCTCTGCCATCTTAAGCTTATCGTGCTTCCACATTATCTTACCCTACATCCTTCCCATCTACCAATGAGATAAATTGTTTCACCCAGGGTACAGTGTTGGAATTTGAAACGACGTAGTTCTATCTTCTTACCATAAACCCTGCATGAGTTTCCAATATAACGCTTTGAATAGTGCTTTCCATTTGGACCTTCTCTAAAGAATTTGAGTTTTGTTAGCTCTGTTTTGTTTCCACTTGCACTGAATACTTGAGGATAATCAATATAAACTGATGACTCTTTGGAGTGATTTCATGATATCATAATCAAGTATGGTAGAATCCAATGCAGAAATCCAATCTATGGCTATCAAAAGATAGCTACTATTAAACATTCCAAGGTATGGTGCTTTAGAGAAAAAACTTAGACCTGGACAGATATGATGTTTAACACATCCGAACACTGATTTGGGATGTCAGCATCAGATTCTGGAAATCTTACTTACTTGAGAGACTCTTGATGCTCATAATCTTCCTCTCTTTTAGTTGGAGTTGCTTGAAGCTTGACACTTGAATCTTAGCAACAATGGGCTACACTTTGGTAATTTTTATCTTTCAAGAAGTTTTGAAGGGCTCTACTTATTCATCAACTACGTTATATTTGTTGAAGCTCAATTGGTTGGTGTTAACATCAACCAACCTTAGCTTTGTGACTATCGTCATATGTTGCAATCCTCATATTAAAACCATGGAGTTCCTTCCTAGTCTATATTGTGAATATGAATCGTGATCATTTGCAGGATGGCAAGTCAGCCTGCCATGAATAGCAACAGACCTGCGACTGTACAAATGAAAGGGTAGCCTATTGTTAAAAAAAGTGGTTGTTGCTCATAAGACAATTCCTAGAATAATTTTTACTGCAACTGGTTTTGAAGAAGTGAAGTTGAAGATAATTGTATGTATTTTGGATCTCAAATAGGCAAACGTCTCTAGCTGTCGAGAGATCAACAATTGATAGACAATTAAAACAAATTTATTGCAAGTTGGATCTTGTATTCTTTTTTGTCTGTGAAGGGCAGCAGCTTACTTTTGTTCCTGATAATTTGTACAGTCATGGATTATTGTACTCATGCGTAGTTTGTAAGATCATTCTTCTTTGAATTTTCATCATTGTCACAGTTGAACTGCTATATCTTATAATTCTTTTAGTACTTGAAGCATTATTCTTGAATATGTTTGACATTCATTTTGTTTCCATGCAAAATTTGTTTGAATATCATCATTGTCAAGCAATAACAACTTCTTAAAAGGTGCTAGCTCAATGGTAGAGCACCTGCCTAATTATAGGTAGGAGATTGGTGGTTCAATTCCTCCGTACCCTATCATAAATTAGTGACTAAGAAAACAACTAAATTCACATATATACGACTATTAGTAGCTAATTTCCAGTATCTTATAGCGCGACTAACGTTTAGTCGTATTTAGCTTAGTCATTAATATGTTATCATCTAGTAGTTTATTTAGTCGTATATTTGGTCATTAATTATGACAATCAATGACTAAATCAGTGAGTATCAATGACTAAATCAATGACTAAATCAGTGAGTATCAATGACTTATTCAGTGACTATCAATGACTAAATCAATGACTAATAAGTCAACCAATTAATGACTAGTGAAATATGACTAGAGATAAGATAGTGGAAATCAGATACTATTAGTCACTGACTCAAAAATAGTCGTTTATAGTCGAATTTTAGTCATTATTTTCTCATTTTGTACTAGTGGAAGTAAGGATGAAAAATATTCCACCATCTATTCTACCAAATTTCTATGGTATGACTTCTGAAGATCCAGATTCCTTCTTATTCGAATTTGATATCTTATGCCGTACCTATGGATATACCGATGACACACACAAAATTCGTCTCTTCCCTGCTACTCTTAAAGCAGTTGCATTGAAATGGTTCATGGGATTAGGAGAGCATTCTATAACTAGTTGGGATGATATGAGGAAAATTTTTCTTAGGAAATATCAAGCATACTGTAGATCAAACGATTTAAAAGATGATATTTTTAGGATGTCTCAGCAGGAGGATGAAAGCTTGGAAGAGTATCTTGAAAGATTCTCATATAACTTGCAGAAATCCAAATATAATTCCTTGACATCTGAGATCACTCAGAAAATCTTTTTGAAGGGAATAAGAGATGAATATCTTGATATTTTGAATGTGATGGGAAAAGGTGGCATCTCATACTTACCATTTGATGAGATTACAAACTTATGTCGGAAGTATTCAAGAGGAAAGGCCAGAAATGGAAAGAGGGATGTAACTTCCAAAATAACCAAGTCTACAACTAGTGGCATATCTAGAGCTGAACTTCCAAAATAAACAAGTCTGCAACTAGTGGCATATCTAGAGCTGAACTTGGAAACTTGTTAGAAGATTTCAAAACTGATGTTTTAAGTACCTTGGGAACACAGGTCGAGATATCAAAAACCAAGAAAAGGCAAGAACAACAAGACCAACAAGATCAAGCCCTATCTATTTTCTGCCCTAAATGTAGAAATAAACATTCATTAAAAGAATGTCCTCTAAATACTGTTCAAATTTGTGGCTTATGTACTGAAAATCATAAAACTGATGATTGCCCCAGATTGAAAGAATTGCAGGCAGCTCGAATGGAAGAGAATCAAAGCATGGAGTCTCTCTATCTTATGGGACAATGAAGACCTTGGCAGCCACGTTTTTTAGGTATGTCTCAAGATCCTATGCAGCAGTTCCATTCAAATTATCAAACTCCTGTTCAAAATTCATGGAGTGCACCTATGCCCTCGCAAACTTGGTCTCCTCAGCAACATCCATCCCAACCTGCTCCAAATTGGCAAGGATATACTCATGGTAACCAGACATATCAACAGGCCTATCCACAGCCCTATCAACAACCCTTTGCATATCCCCAATACTAGCAGAATCAAGCTTCATTTTTCCAACAACCAAATCTTGCTCCCCAACTAGGCCAACAACCTCAACATCTTTAGTTACCCTCCAACCAACATCCACCTCGACCAACACAGTTGCCATCCTAGCCTATACCAAATCCCAATAATAAAATGGATAAACCCATGTATAATGTTGATGAAGGAATGGCACTCCCCTACTTAGTTCTCCCACTTCAAAATATCAACTTAAGGTCTGGAAAAATTTTACAAAAAGAATCTCCTGTTATTTTAGAAGAACAATTAGAAAATGAGAAAACTCCAAAAAAATTAAATATAGAAAAATTACAGTCAGATAATCACAGTCAGAAAGGGAAAGCGTTAGTAGCTCATACACCTCCTTTTACAGAGAGGTTAGTTAAAGAAAAACTCTCAATTTCTCTACCTGATTTTGATGTTTTGAATGAATTAACCAATGTCTGTGTCAAAATTCCCTTATTGCAAGCTATAAAGGACATTCCAATCTACACAAAAGCAATTAGAGGATTATGTCTCAATGAGAGGAAGAAGGATCCACCAACAATTCATGTGATGGGAAAGTTAGCAGGTTTAATGTCTAACACTGTTTTTATTGAAAAATATGTTGATCCAGGAATCCCAATGGTCACAATAACTACCAACAATTTTTCAATTCCAAAAACATTGATTGACTTAGGTGCAGCTATCAATGTCATGACACTGGAAACAATGGAATATCTAGACTTGAAAAATCTCAGACCAACCACTATAGTTTTAGAGCTAGCTGATAGGTCTAAAATCACACCTGAAGGGATACTAGAAGATATTATAGTTTCTTTGGATTCCTAGGAGTTTCCTGTAGATTTCATAGTGCTTCAACCAAAGTCTAATCTAGGAGGGCATCCATTGATTCTTGGAAGACCCTGGTTGGCAACAGTTGATGCTTTTATTGGTTGTAGAACAGGAAGTATGCCTATTTCACATGGAACGGAGAGAAAACAGATCACACTTTATCCTTCTGCCCAAAGAAATTTGTGTTAGATCAGTTATCATGAATTAATGAAACAAAAGAACAAGAAGAAGAAGTAATTCAGCCTGTCTTAAGTATCAATCAACTTTTTGATTTTCAAGAGGAAAACAATGAAGATTTGCTAGATTACTTTATTTTTGAACCTGATATTTTTGAGGAATTAAGAAACATGCAGTATGCTACCGCAGATCAAGTTTTGGGACAGAATTTTCAGGAAAATTGCACAGTTCATTCTTTGGCATTAGCACTTAATGATATTTTTAATGTTCATTCAATAACTGATGTCCAAAGCAAAACAGTTGAAATCAGTCCAGGGAAACATTTGAATATTGGTGCACATCTTACTATAGCACAAGAAGAACAGTTGATTGGATTATTGAATGAATATCACAATGCATTTGCTTGGGAATACACTGACATGCCAGGCATTCATCACGAAACATGCACTCGTCACATTTACACAGATGATAAAATCAGACCTCTCAGACAACCTCAACGCAGAATGAACCCCATATTGAAAGAGATATTTAAGGAAGAATTGCATAAGTTATTAAAGGTAGGATTTATCTACCCTATCTCTAACAATCAATGGGTTTCTCCGTTAGTTGTTGTTCCTACGAAAAATGGAAAATGGCGGATATGTGTAGATTACAGGGAGTTAAACAAAGCAACACTGAAAGATTATTTACCATTGCCATTTATTGATCAAGTGTTAGATGCCTTAGCTAGAAAACACTATTTTTCATTCTTAGATGGTTTTAGCGGATATAATCAAATTAGAATTGCATTGGAGGACCAAGACAAAACTACTTTTACATCTCCCTGGGGTACATATGCCTATAAGGTTTTACCTTTTGGTTTATGTAATGCTCCAGCTACCTTTCAGAGAGTAGTCTTGGCCATTTTTGTTGATCTAATTCATGAATGTGTTGAAGTCTATATGGATGATTTTTTTGTGTATGGCAATACCTTTGAGGATTCCTTGGCAAATTTGGAGAAAATATTAAAAAGGTGCGTTGAATCAAATCTTTCCCTTAGCAATGAAAAGTGTTTTATGATGTTAACTGAAGGGCTAGTTTTAGGACATCACATTTCATCATATGGAATAAATGTGGATCCTACAAAAATACAAATCATTGTCAATCTGTCTGAACCAAAAACCCAAAAAGATGTGAGAAGCTTTCTCGAATATGCAGGCTATTACCGTAGGTTTATTGAAAATTTCAGCAAAATAGCTCTACCATTATTTAAATTACTTTCGAAGGATGTACATTTCAATTGGGATACTAACTGTCCAGTTGCATTTCAGAAACTTAAAGAGAAGCTCTCAACTGCACCCATTTTAAGGGGACCAAATTGGACATTGCCATTTCACATTTCTACCAATGCATCAAATACTGCAATAGGGGCCTCTTTGGAACAAAAAGAGAATACCATGACTTATGCTATTTACTTTATTAGTAAAAATCTAACCCCTGCAGAATTGAATTACACAGTTACTGAAAAGGAGATGTTGGCAGTAGTTCATGCTGTGAACAAATTTCGTCATTACATTACTGGTTATGAAATCTTTGTGCACACAGATCACTCTGTTTTACGATATTTGATGAACAAGTCGATTACTAATGGCAGGATAACTAGATGGTTATTATTGATGCAGGAATTCAACATCACTGTTCTAGATAGACTTGGAAGAGAAAATCAAGTGGCAGATTTTCTGTCTCGATTACACAATTCTGGTGAGGTTGTTCCTATTTCAGATAGTTTCCCTAATGAACACTTATTTTCTATTTATGTTATAACTCTTTGGTATGTTGATATAGCCAACTATTTCTCATCAGGACATCTACCTCCATCTATGTCATCCAAAGAAAAGAAAAGAATTATTAAGCAAAGTGCTAGACACATATGGGTCAATGGAGATCTCTTCTACACAGGATATGATCTTATTATTAGAAGATGTGTACGACAAGGTGAGGTTTTAGATATTTTAAAAGCTTGTCATGATGAACCGTGTGGTGGCCATTTTGCAGATAAAAGAATAGCATACAAGATACTCAATTTGGGGTATTACTGGCCTTCTATTTTCAAAGATTCTAAGAAGTATGTTAGGATCTGTGACACTTGTCAACGGATGGGAAGGCCAGTACGATTTGATGAGATGCCACTCCAGCCACAAGTACTCATAGAACCATTCGAAAAATGGGCTCTTGATTTCATTGGTCCGATCAATCCACCATCACAAGGAAAGAAGTACATTTTAGTATGTACTGACTATGTTACAAAGTGGGTGGAATCCAAACCATTACCAAGAGCCACAGAGAAAACAGTAGTAAACTTTCTCTTTGAAGAAATATTTGTTAGATTTGGAGTTCGTAGAGAGATTGTTACTGATCAAGGAGCACAGTTTACTTCTAAACTGGTGCAGGAGATAGCAGCCAAGTACAAGATTAAGCACAGAAAATCTACACCTTATCATCCACAAGTCAATGGCCAAGTGGAGTCTACCAAAAAAACTTTGGAAGGAATCATCACCAAAACAGTCTAGATACACAGAAAAGATTGGTCAGCTAAGCTTACTGAAGCTTTATGGGCATAGAGAATTACTTGGAAAAACAATACTGGTTTTTCTCCCTATCAGCTAGTTTATGGTAAGCAAGTACTGTTACCAATTGAATTTCAAATTCATACTTTTAAATTAGCAGTTGATTTAGGGATGGATATTTTTGAAGCACAACAAGAAAAGATACTGCAGTTAAATCAATTTGATGAGATGAGACAAGATGCAGTAGAACACAATATTTTGGTACAACAACAGAGAGCCCAATGGCATGATAAGTTCATCAAAAAGAAACAATTTCACATCGGTGACTGGGCCTTATTGTTTGATTCAAATTTCAAAGACTTCAAAGCCAAGTTCACAACTCATTGGCTTGGTTCATATGAGATTGCAGAGGTCTATGACAATGGCTCAGTCAAACTACAAACAATATATGATGAAGCAAGAACATTTGTGGTCAATGGCCATAGGTTAAAACTCTACACTAAGCCTGTCAACAAAGAAGATTTCATACAATAGATTTGACAGCAAATGGAGATGGAAGTGCTAGACAAAGACACTGGTGTTTCTCCTTCACTTTCTTCTTAGACATATTATGATTCAATAAAAAAAAAATAATATATAAAAAAAAGAGAAAAAAAAAAGGAGTTTAGTTGTGAAAACCAGGCTACTGGCAGAACATAAACTCGAATTTTCTTTGGAAAACCAAGTTTACTTGGCCATTGAAAATTCACAAAAACAATTTCAAATTCCTAGTTTCAGTTCTTTCATGGATTATTTTTCAGTTTTTATCAGCAAATAAAGATTTTGTTTGACTTGAGGACAAGTCAATAAATAGGCCTGAGAGGGATAAGCATATTAGAGCTTTCCATTCTTGAAACCCTCCAAGCCTTCCACAAATGCTGGAATTTCATTCCAGCATGAAGTTTCATTTCACAGATCTCAAGCGTAGTAGAGGGACCTGACTTCCAGCCTTGCAGAAGGGATCTGAGACAAAGCATCGGAAAATCAGCAGAAGGGACCTGAGAAGAAGAACATTTCATTAGAATTTTTGCAGAGGGACCTGAGATAGAAGATAGTTTTCAACAGAAGACACATTAAGGACATGTATGAACCAGGAACATGCAAATTATTTTGATCTACAGACAAGCAGACCAGCTACATCAAGAAGCAAGAAAAGCACAAGGGAATATCAAAGAAAGTCTGTAAGAATTTTAATTTTTATGTTTTTAAAGTTTGCATGGTTCTTTATTTTTAAGTGATGACAAAAATACCTACCTACCCTCACAAACCTTACTGTCTACCCTATCACCTTCACAATCCTTCCCAACAGTCCATTCACCTCCCATTATCTTACCCTAAGTATCCAAATGGTGGTTAGAATCAATCACATAAGCAATTTGTTTTGGTTATTTCAGTTTCTTGATCAAAGCCGAAACTGCATTCTACAGGCAAGATTTTTAAATCGGAACTAAAAAAAAAAAAAAAATGTTTTTTTTTACCAAGGGAATTCGAATGTTTTTATGTTTTCTTTTATATACTCTAAGACAAAGATGCTATTGCATGGTATGCATTAAGTTTTAAAAAAAAGTGAGTATATAAAATGGATCATGGAACATGGATTAAGTGGCAAGTTAACGGGGATCAAGTGGCATGTTCAAATCATCATTACAGGAGAGGTGGGAATCATTGATCTTACCTCCCACAAATTTTTCCTATGCATGGGGAGGCACAATCTACAATTTTGAAATTTAAAGAGATATTTTACATATCAGTGGGTTTGTCCAGTCGACTTGCTCTTTCCCAAACTTCATACCCATGATGGTTAAAAGGGTGAACAAATGTTGATTAAACCAAGGAAGAGATTCCAGTTGCATTACAGAGGAGGAAAACGCAACCTATCAACTTAGAAACTCGAGCATTTTTCATTTCAATTCTCAGCACAAATTTTCATTTGGTATGATGAAAAGAAACACCATTGGCATCGAGAGGAAGAAACACAGCCATGGGAATGCGTATTTCATTCAGAATGTGCACAGCAAGGAGCCACGCAGGCTAGGTAAGCTTGAAATTATGGTTTTGCTAGCAATTCAGACTTCTAGAGAAACGATTTGAAGACAAGAGAAATTTTACAGAGTTTAAAATTTAAAATTGGAATTGCAAGCTAGGGTTAAGTCTTACTTGAAGTCTTCCATTGCATAAAAGAGGTATTTTTCCTATTAAATTTGCAAAATGGTGTCTAGACTAGAACCAGAGAAATTCAATCCCACTGCCATTCATGAAAGATGCATGGAAATTTTTGAGAAGAAACAGTGGGTGCCTTTTTTTGAAAAGTTTGATGGGCATAATGACAATGTTATCCTAGATTTTGCTGGTTCATTTGATGGAGAGAGGGCTACATTAGGTAATTTGACTTTCAGACTGTCTGAAGATATTGTGGAACAGATCATTGGCTTACCTCAGCAGGGGGAGAGATTCTTTAAGACAAAACAGTTTAAGGAGAAGGCATGGACACTCTTCTTATGCAGATCAAGGGCAGGCTCAGTAAAATGGAAGAAAGGAATACCAAGGAGTTGGTTGATTCATCCTTGGGATGAAATAGTATATATCATCCAAAGATTCATCACTTGTGAAGGAAGATTTAGTGTTGTATATCTCTATCACATCAAGATATTGCAACATTTGAGGGGTGATTGTGAGATTAACATGCCCCATTTTCTATTACAAAGCCTTTCCAAGATGACCAAAGGTGTTCAAAAATGTGCAGAAGACAAGATAACAAGCCTTTTCCATTGTGGGATCATCAAAATAATAATCACACATGAGTTACAAAGGCAAAACTTGACATGGCAACAATTTATAATTCATAATCAGTTTGAAGAACCAAAAGAGCTACCTGAAGAAAGCTTGAAAGAAGATGAAGTGTTAATGATAACATACATTAAAGATGAAGAACAGAACCCTGAGGCAACAAGCTCAAAACCGCCTAAGGGAGGAATGAAAGAAGATGAAGTGTTGATGATAACAGATAATGAATATGACTCTGAGGCAACAAGCTCAAAATAGCCTCAGAGAAGAATAAGAACCAGGAGCATGATGAAACAAGAGAAGAAATTCCAAGAGCAAGATAAAATATCCACCACTTATGAGAAAAAGTCAAGAAAACGTAAACAAGCTCAGAATAAGAAAGCACTAGAAGAGGATGATGAGGGCTAGAAAAAACAATATGCATACATTCAATCCTTAGAAAGTCAAGAGGAAAGTCCAGCAGGTTAGATAGGGAAAATTTATGAAGAAAGAGATACCCAAGAAACTTAAAAGATTCCAAATGAAATGATAGAACAGAGCAATGAAGTTTCTCCTTTCTTTGAACAGCAGGAAAAGGAAGAGAAAGAGCATCCAGGATAGGAAAATGCAGAAGATAAAGTTTCTCCTTTATTTGAACAACAAACCATATAAAAAGAAAACAAGGAGTATTCAGGGCAAGAGAATGAAGAATTAGGGATGGACACTGTTTCTGAGCAGCCTTCAATAAAGATGAAAAAGAAGAAATCTTCCAAAAACAGTAAAAAGATTCAGAAGTTGAAATTGGAAGTGAAAGTATTAGAACTGAAGAATGAAAAGTTAAGAGAGAAGAACATGAAGCTTCAAGTTCAGAAGGTACAGATCTCCATGCATGCATGTAAATGGCATAAACAAAAGAAGACTTTCAAAGCAAAGTATTAGAAACTGAAAATCCTTTATGCAACTCAAGCTTCTATAGATGCATCATCACAGACAGGAGATACATCAGAGGATTATAAGCAGAGGATTAACAACAAATTTTTGTGCATGATATAAGCAGGGTCAATTTTTTGGGAAATATTTTTTATGCATGAGGACATGCAACAGCTTCCTCTTGGGGGAGATGTTGGACACCATTTTATACCTATTTTGCCCTATAAATCCCTTCCAGTTTTCTCCATAAACCCTCATACTTGATCCATAAAACCTCATGTTCATCCACAAAACCTTGGTCAAAGGTATAAATGTTGTTTCTTTTTAATAAATTGAATTATGTGACTTTTAAGGCATTTAAATTAAGGTTTTGATTCAAATTACAGAATTTGCTAACTTCCCGTAATTCCTCCTAGATTGGATACTTGCAGTCCAGTTGGGAACGAACTGAAATATGTAAGAGGATCCTCGATGTCCAAGGATGGATAAATTTCTAACAAACTCATGATATGGCTCTCACAGGTGTCAAGTCAATGCCGGTCAAAGACGACCACCTGTGCTGCCACTTAGCACAAAAACAGGACAGTTTCGATTTTATATTGATCTGGTCTATTTTTATGGATTTGATGGATGATCTCAAGGATAGAGAGATATTAGGAGAATGCCATTATGAATCTCCCAGGATTGTAGCGTTTTCAGTTTAAAAAAAAAACAATTTGTATAAGTATTTGAATTTGAGATGAAACCACCCCCGGATGGTGAACGTATGTTATTGAAATAAAGATTCTAATTTCAATATATTTCTAGTGTATGTTCATTTCTATATGGTGAAAGTGATTTGAGTGTTGAAATTTCTGTAAATCTTCCTGCGTGTGTGAGTGAAGCAGTGGAGGGCCCCCTTTGCCAAACCTGCACACCCATTTATTGATTAGAAACGCATTGGTATGTTTTTATTGTTTACTGTAGAGTTGATTTCGATTATCAGTTCACGCATTGCAGATTGGATTAGATCATATAGATGCACAGGATTTCATTACAGGATATGGTTATGAATTTTTTATTTTGAATGGTTAAACACTGTAGGATCAATCCTAATTACTTTTCTTTATCTGATATTGAACTGTTGAAAAGAGCTAAGCATTGTGAACTGTTTTTCTTGTAAGAGAAATCGATGATTGTCTGCTTTCAATAGTAAGGTATTAAGCACTCTAACTTACCTTCATGATTTAGATATTTTTAGTTTCAGATTATTTCATATATGAATTGCTGATTGGATGTGGATTGGATTAAGAAATCAAATGAAGTTACTTTTGTAAGGAAGGTTTTGTGTTTCTTATTTACAACATTCTAGTATCCATTAGATTTATTTCATAGTAAACTGAATTTTCAACTAAGTCTAGGTCTAAATCTCTATATTTGGGATATGCATCTAAGTCTTACAAACTTAGGATTGACATAAATATAAGATCTAATTTACACCAGTAGAGTGGAACCCAACACATGATGTGAACAAATTTCGTCATTACATTACTGGTTATGAAATCTTTGTCCACACAGATCACTCTGCTTTACGATATTTGATGAACAAGTCGATTACTAATGGTAGGATAACCAGATGGTTATTAATGATGTAGTAATTCGACATTACTGTTCTAGATAGACCTGGAAGAGAAAATCAAGTGGCATATTTTTTGTCTCGATTACACAATTCTGGTGAGGTTGTTCTTGTTTCAGATAGTTTCCTTGATGAACACTTATTTGCTATTTCTGTTATAACTCCCTGGTATGCTGATATAGCCAACTATTTATCATCAGGAAAGCAACCTCCATCTATGTCATCCAAAGAAAAGAAAGAATTATTAAGCAAAGTGCTAGACACATATGGGTCAATGGAGATCTTTTCTAGATAGGATATGATCTTATCATTAGGAGATGTGTCCGACAAGATGAGGTTTTAGAAATTTTAAAATCTTGTCATGATGAACCATGTGGTGGCCATTTTGCAGATAAAAGAACAGCATACAAGATACTCAACTTGGGGTATTACTAGCCTTCTATTTTCAAATATTCTAAGAAGTATGTTAGGAGCTGTGATACTTTTCAAAGGATGGGACGACCATTATGATCTGATGAGATGCCACAAGTCCTCATAGAACCATTCAAAAAATGGGCTCTTGATTTCATTGGTCCGATCAATCCACGATCACAAGGAAAGAAGTACATTTTAGTATGTACTGACTATGTTACAAAGTGGGTGGAAGCCAAACCATTACCAAGATCCATAGAGCAAACAATAGTAAACTTTCTCTTTGAAGAAATATTTGTTAGATTTGGAGTTCCTAGAGAGATTGTTACTGATCAAGGGGCATAGTTTACTTCTAAACCGGTGCAGGTGATAGCATCCAAGTACAAGATTAAGCACAGAAAATCTACACCTTATCATCCACAAGCCAATGGCCAGGTGGAGTCTACCAACAAAACTTTGTAAAGAATCATCACCAAAATAGTTCAGATGCACAGAAAAGATTGGTCAACTAAGCTTACTGAAGCTTTATGGGCATACATAATTACTTGGAAAAACAGTACTGGTTTTTCTCCCTATTAGCTAATCTATGGCAAGCAAGTACTGTTACCAATTGAATTTCAAATTCATACTTTTAAATTAGCAGTTGATTTAGGGATGGATCTTTTTGAAGCACAACAAGAAAGGATACTGTAGTTAAATCAATTAGATGAGATGAGATAAGCTGCAGTAGAACAAAATATTTTGGTACAACAACAGAGAGCCCAATGGCATGATAAGTTCATAAAAAAAAAAAAATTTCACATCGGTGACTGGGCCTTATTGTTTGATTCAAAGTTCAAAGACTTCAAAGCCAAGTTCACAACTCATTGGTTTGGTCCATATGAGATTGCATAGGTCTATGACAATGGCTCAATCAAACTACAAACAATAGATGATGAAGAAAGAACATTTGTGGTCAATGGCCATAGGTTAAAACTCTACACTAAGCCTGTCAACAAAGAAGATTTCATACAGCAGATTTATCAGCAAAGGGAGATGGAAGTGTTGGACAAACACATTGGTGTTTCTCCTTCACTTTATTCTTAGGCATATTCTGATTCAATAAAAAAAAAGACAAAAAGAAAAAAAAAAGGGAGTTTAGTTGTGAAAACCAGGCAACTGGCAAAACATAAACTCGAATTTTCCTTGGAAAACCAAGTTTACTTGGTCATTGAAAATTCACAAAAAAAATTTCACATTCCTAGTTTCAGTTCTTTCATGGGTTATTTTTGCCATAAGCAGTTTTTCCATATAATTTTTTATCAGCAAATAAAGATTTTGTTTGACTTGAGGACAAGTAAATAAATAGGCCTAAGAGGGATGAACATATCAAATCTTTCCATGAGCACATCAAGTTTTCCTTTTCAATGTCTTGAAACCCTCCAAGCCTTCTCCTGATGCTAGAATTTCATTCCACTATGAAGTTTCATTTCATAGATCTCAAGCCTAGCAGAGGAACCTAACTTCCAGCCTTGCAGAAGGGATCTGAGACAAAGCATAAGAAAATCAGCAGAAGGGACCTGAGAAGAAGTACATTTCATTAGAATTTTTGTAGAGGGACCTGAGATAGCAGATAGTTTTCAACAGAAGACACATTAACGACATGTATGAACCAGGAACATGCAAATTCTTTTCTCAACAGACAAGCAGACCAGCTACATCAAGCAGCAAGAAAAGCACAAGGGAATATCAAACAAAGTCTGTAAGAATTTTAATTTTTATGTTTTAAAAGTTTGCATGGTTCTTTATTTTTAAGTGATGACAAAAATACCTACCTACCCTCACAAACCTGACTGTCTACCCTATCACTTTCACAATCCTTGCCAGTAGTCCATTCACTTCCCATTATCTTACCCTAGGTATCAAAATGGTGGTCAGAATTAATCACATAAGCAATTTTTTATTATTTTTTTTTATCAAAGCCTAAAATGCATTCTACAGGCAGGCTTTTTCAACAGGAAGTAAAGAAGAAAAATTTGTTTTTGTTTACCAAGGGAATTCAAATGTTTTTATGTTTTCTTTTATATACTCTAAGACAAAGATGCTATTGCATGTTATGCATTAAGTTAAAAAAACAAGTGAGTATATAAAATGGATAATGGAACATGGATTAAGTGGCAAGTTAACAGGGATCAAGTGGCCTATTCAAATCATCATTATAGGAGAGGTGGGAATCATTGATCTTCCCCCCCATGAATTTTGCCTATGCATGGGGAGGCACAATCTACAAATTTGAAATTCAAAGTGATATTTTACATATCAATGGGTTTGTCCAGACGACTTGCTCTTTCCCAAACTTCATACCCATGCTGGTTAAAAGGGTGAATAGATATTGATTAAACCAAGGAAGAGACGCCAGTTGCATTACAGAGGAGGAAAACGCAACTTGTCAACTCATAAACTTGAGCATTTTTTCAATTCTCAGCACAAATTTTCATTTGGTATGATGAAAAGAAATGCCAGTGGCATTGCAGAGGAAGAAACAAAGCCATGGGAATGCGTATTTCATTCAGAATGTGCACAACAAGGAGCCACGCAGGCTAGGTAAGACTGAAATTTTTGTTTTGCTAGCAATTCAAACTTCCAGAGAAATGATTTGAAGATAAGAGAAATTTTACAGAGCTTAAAATTGAAAATTTAAATTGCAAACTAGGGTTAAGTCTTCCTTGAAGTCTTCCATTGCATAAAAGAGGGATTTTTTCTGTTAAAAATTGCAAAATGGTGTCGAGACTAAAACCATAAAAATTTGATCCCATTGCCATTCATGAAAGATGCATGGAAATTTTTGAGAAGAAACAGTGGGTGCCTTTTTTTGAAAAGTTTGATGGGCATAATGACAATGTTAGCCTAGCTTTTGCTGGTTCATTTGATGGAGAGAGGGCTACAGTAGGTAATTTGACTTTCAAACTGTCTGAAGATATTATGGCACATATCATTGACTTACCTCAGTAGAGGGAGAGATTCTTTAAGACAAAACAGTTTATGGAGAAGGCATGGACACCCTTCTTATGCAGATCAAGGGTAGGCTCACTAAGATGGAAAAAAGGAGTACCAAGGAGTTGGTTGATTCATCCTTGGGATGAAATAGTATATATCATCCAAAGATTCATCACTTGTGAAGGGAGATTCAGTATTGTATATCTCTATCAAATCAAGACATTGCAGCATTTGAGGGGTGATTGTGAGATTAACATGCCCCATTTTCTATTACAAATCCTTTCCAAGATGGCTAAAGCTGTTAAAAAATGTACAGAAGACAAACTAACAAGCCTTTTTCATTGTGGACTCATCAAAATAATCATCACACATGAGTTACAAAGGCAAAACTTGACATGGAAACAATTTATACTTCATAATCAGTTTGAAGAACCAGAAGAGCTTCCTGAAGAAAGCTTGAAATAAGATGAAGTGTTAATGATAACATGCATTGAAGATGAATAACAAAACCCTAAGGCAACAAGCTCAAAACCGCCTAAGGGAAGAATGAAAGAAGATGAAGTGTTGATGATAACAGATAATGAAGATGACTCTGAGGAAACAAGCTCAAAAAAACCTTAGAGAAGAATAAGAACAAGGAGTATGGTGAAAGAACATAGCCAATTCCAAGAAAAAGATAATATTTTCATTACTCATGAAAGAAAACCAAGGAAACATCAGCAAGTTCACAAAAATCAAGCACCAGAAGATGATGATGAGGGCCAGCAAAAACAATATGCATACATTCAATCCTTGGAAAGTCAAGAGGAAAGTCCAATAGGTGAGATAGGGAAAATTTATGAAGAAAGAGATACCCAACAAACTGAAAAGATTCCAGATGAAGTGATAGAACAGAGCAATGAAGTTTCTCCTTTCTTTGAATAGCAAGAAAAAGAAGAGAAAGAGCATTCAAAACAGGAAAATGAAGAAGATAAAGTTTCTCCTTTCTTTTAACAATAAGCCATAGAAAAAGAAAAGAAGGAGTATTTAGGGCAAGAAAATGAAGAAATAGGGATGGACATTGTTTCTGAGCAGCCTTCAATAAAGATGAAAAAGAAGAAATCTTCCAAAAACAGTAAAAAGATTGAGAAGTTGAAATTGGAAGTGAAAGAATTAGAACTGAAGAATGAAAAGTTAAGAAAGAAAAACATGAAGCTTCAAGTTTAGAAGGTACAAATCTCCAAGCATGCATGTAAATGGCTTAAACAAAAGAAGACTTTCAAAGCAAAGTATGAGAAACTAAAAATCCTTTATGCAGCTCGAGCTTCTACAGATGCATCATCACAGACAGGAGATACATCGGAGGATTAGAAGCAGAGGATCAACAACAAATTTTTGTGCATGATATAAGCAGGGTCAATTTTTTGGGAAATACTTTTTATGCATGAGTACATGCAACAACTTCCTCTTGGGGGAGATGTTGGACACCATTTTATACCTATTTTTCCCTATAAATCCCTTCCAGTTTTCTCCATAAACCTTCATACTTGATCCATAAAACCTCATGTTCATCCACAAAACCTTGGTCAAAGGTATAAATGTTGTTTCTTTTTAATAAATTGGATTATGTGACTTTTAAGGCATTTAAATTAAGGTTTTGATTCAAATTACAGAATTTGCTAACTTCCCGTAATTGCTCCTAGATTGGATACTTGCAGGCCAGCTGGACATGAACTGAGAGATGGAAGAGGATCCTCGATGTCTAAGGAAGGATAAATTTCTAACAACTTCATGAAATAGGTTCTACAAGTGTCGAGTCAACGCTAGTCAAGGTGATCCTCCAGCGCTGTCACTTAGCAAAAAAACAGGACAGTTTCGATTTTATATCAATTTGGTCTATTTTTATGGATCTGATGGACGATCTCGAGGATAGAGAGATATTAGGAGAATGCCATTATGAATCTCCCAAGATTGTAGTGTTTTCGGTTTTAAAAAAAATTTGTATAAGTATTTGAATTTGAGATGTAACCACCCTCGGATGGTGAACGTATGTTATTGAAATAAAGATTCAGATTTTGATATATTTCTGGTGTATGTTCATTTCTATATGGTGAAAGTGATTTGAATGTTGAAAGTTCTATAAATATTTCTGCATGTGTGAGTGAAGCAGTGGAGGGCCCCCTCTGCCGAACTTGCACAACCATTTCTTCATTAGAAACGCATTGGTATGTTTTGATTATTTACTGTAGAGTTGATTTTGATTATCAGTTTATGCATTGCAGATTGGATTAGATTATATATAGATGCACAGGATTTCATTACAGGGTAGGGTTATGAGTTTTTAGTTTGAATGATTAAACACTATAGGATCAATCCGAATTACTTTTCTTTATCTGATATTGAACTGTTGAAAAGAGCTAAGCATTGTGAACTGTTTTTCTTGTAAGAGAAATCGATGATTGTCTGCTTTCAACAGTAAGGTATTAAGCAATGTAACTTACCTTCATGATTTAGATGTTTTTAGTTTCAGATTATTCCATATATGAATTGTTGATTAGATTAGGAAATCAAATGAAGTTACTTATGTAAGGAAGGTTTTGTGTTTCTTATTTACAACATTCTAGTATCCATTAGATTTATTTCATAGTAAACTGAATTTTCAACTAAGTCTAGGTTTGAATCTCTATATTTGTGATATGCCTCTAAGTCTTACAAAACTCCGAATTGACATAAACATAAGATCTAATTTACACCAGTAGATTGGAACCCAACAATCATCATCTTCATCACCATCACCATCATCATCAACATATTCATCATAATCACCATCATCATCATCAACAACATGTTCATCATCATTTTCATCTCCCCCTTCTTCATCAACATATCCATCATCATTATCTTCTTCATCATCATCGTCATCATCTCTATCTCCATCACCATCACCATCACCACCACCATCATCATCATCATCATCATCTTCATCATCATTGTCATCTCTAGGTTCTTCATCAACAGCTCCATCATCATCATCTTCTTCATCATCATCATCTTCATCACCATCACCATCATCATCAACATCTTCATCATCATCACCATCATCATCATCATCAACATCTTCATCATCATTGTCATCTCCCCCTTCCTCATCAGCATCATCATCATCATCATCATCTTCATCACCATCACCATCATCATCAATGTCTTCATCATCATCACCATCACCATCATCATCAACGTCTTCATCATCATTGTCACATCTAGGTTCCTCATCAACATCTCCATCATCATCATCTTCTTCTTCATCATCATCTTCATCACCATCACCATCACCATCATCATCATCTTCATCATCATCACCATCATCGTCATCATCGTCATTGTCATCTCTCCATTCCTCATCAAGTGTTTACAAGTTCGATTTTATTACCATATCATAGTTATCTCCTCATTTCACTTTTTGTCAAAGATATTTTATGTATTGTTGTAAAATTTAAAGTGTTAGCTTAGGGTCATTTTCTTAACACCTGCAAAACAAGGATAAGTCATGTTTTAGCATTTAGCTAAGTAAGCCAAGGCCATTGCCACTTTTTCTTAACCTTTCAAGCTCTTAAAATTTACAGGATACATCTAAGGATAAATTTCACACATTAAAATAAACCAATAGAGCTTAGTAACTAGGCACACATACAACCAGCAAAAACAGGTGCGTAAACATATATATATATATAAACATTGGCTCCTCATGGAGCATTAATATCATCACCGAACAATACTTCCAAAGACTATAATAGATCCATTGGCAGTAACTAATTAAAGCAGAATATCATAAACAAGATTATAACTTTCCATGCAAATTATAAATAATAGGTCTTTCAAATATTTCACAGTGCTGAAGTTAATTTAATAAATATTTGACCCGAATGACGATAATAGCCCATACAGAAAAAAAAAAAAATAATTTAAAATTTACAGATTCTAGGGACATTACAATTGGTATCAGAGCCCAGTTACAACACTAAACATTTCAGGTACAAAACACAACCTGAAAACATGATCGCAGAAGAGAAGAATAATAGACATGGGAACTTGAATTCCCCACCCCGAGAAGAAGAACTCATGGTGGAACTGAATTCAGACTTAATGAAGACAATATAGAGTTTACAAGCAAATTTACGAAGTTTTAAAGATGACAACATGAATGAAAGACGGGAACAACAAGCAATTAATGAAGCTCTACTTCAGAGCTTAACAAGGGTAAACCCCCATAGACATTCCACCCATTCAACAAATAGATCCAAAGAAAACTACTATCATACAAAAAGATCCAGCAGTCCTAAAGAGGAGGGACGAGAAGAACACACACCTGACTTCATGGAAGAATACTACAAAAGCTCTTCCAGTGAGGATGGTTCACCCTCCCCTTGCAAGACAAGGCGGAAAATGATGATAATTTGCAGGGAGAGTTCCAAAAGATTAAAGCCCCAACATATGAAGGAGAAATGAATACTGGGGAGAAGGCTTAAGAGTGGCTGTTAGGAATGAATAAATATTTCCAATTGCACAATTATTCCAGTGAGATGAAAGCACGGATGGCCATTTATAACTTAAACAGAAAGGCATCCAAGTGGTGGAGAGACCTAAAGCATACCAAAAGGCACGAAGTAAAAGATATCAGATGGAGTGCTTTCAACAAGTTGTCTTAAGATAAGTACTGTTGGCTGCTTTCTTGGGCAGACCCGGGTTTTAATGAAGCGCAGCAACAAAACCCCTTGGCGCACTGGCCCTCTCGGCAACGAGCTGCGGGGCAGCTCGAGGTCTCACCCGAAGTGGCTATGGGGGGGTTAAGGAATCAGGTTTCCTTAACCGGGGTGACGCGGAGATAGCTTTTCCTTGAATGGTTCCTGCAAAATCGGCGGTCGGACCTTCCCGCAGGCCGCTCGGCGCAGCTGCGCGGATCCCTTCCTTGGCAGGTCTACTGCGCAGTTTCTCCTTTCCAACGCAGCAGGCAACTATTTCTTGGGTCGACGCGCGAAACACTTTCTCGCCCTTCGCATCTAGCGCAGTAACGCAGTCTGCTCTCGCCGCAGCGACTGTGCGTTACTACCTCTTTAGTACTTAAGATACTTATAGTTATCAAGGGATCTTTCCAACTCGCTCAAACAGTCACAAAGATAAGACAGAAGTCTTGCATACACAAATACTGAACTCGAAATAGTTATCATTCACACAAACATTATAACAAGAAGATATAAGTGAAGCTCATCTCCTCGAGGAAAACCACGTCCTCAGGAGTTTTATATTAACCAGAAAATGATAGAGTTATACAATATGCTGCGCACACAGCTGCAGCCTTAGAACTTACAGGAAACTCCACGCACACAGCTGGGAGCCCTTTTCTCAAGCTTGTCTCCTCTCTATGGAGATTACAAAGGCACAGACGTCGACTCAGACTGTCTGGCAACTCAGGGATTAGCTCCTCGGCTATCCGATTTCCTCTCTCTAGTTCTACACACCAGGTAGAAATTACAGTGAAGGATAATCAACACATGATCTATCCCTTTAGACTGGCTCTCTAACAGTCTAGCATCTAACTCTCTAATTCTCCAAAAAGGGAGGAACTGAAGGAAGGGAGGAAGAACCCTCTACCCATTACAGTGATTCATCTATATAGGTAGCCATGACGGTCACACCTTTACAAACCTGTGGGCCTTTCCCAACAGTGATTCCCAAAAACCCTAACCACGCACATGGCTAGGTGTACTGTAGGCGCCGCTTGCAGTCACGTCGCCGCTTCCTGCAGGCTCCATGAATTCCGGCGCAGATTGTGGGTATGGGCGATCGTCCTTCGCCTTCAATGCTCTGGTCCGTTGCTCCTCCTTGATCCGAGCAACCATAACTTCTGTACTAAGCCTTTAAATGAGGGTAGCTAAGCCCTCTACTCCATCACCTTATTTATTATGGTAGCTGAGCCACCTTCATTCTTCGATGACGTGCGCGCGAGCTCCGCAATTTCCGGTCCGTGATCTGCGCTGAGATCATCCATCTGGCACCGTACTGCGCACCATCTCCTTCTTACCCAAAACTTAGTGCTTGTCCCAAAATTAGCACTTTCCTTCCATACTCGTGCTTTTTCCCAAAATTCGCAGCTTTTACTATAGCTGCGACCTTGGCCCCAACAGGCCCCCAACACTCACTTGTGGCTCGCCCTCGAGCCACTCGCACTAGCGCGTGGTCTTTGAATTTGCGCATCTGCGTTTGCTTGAGTCTCCGCGAATGTTTTCTGCCATTTCACAATAGCGGAGTCCAATTCCTCAATACACTGATCGGCTGTTTGTACTGTTTCTGCGGTTGTTTCTTCTTTAGTGAGTGTATCAATGATCTCTTGAGACTCGGCAATTTCTTTGATTTTTGTCTCAATCTGGCCAACAATTTCAGCATACTCATCCATGAATGGCTGAATGCTGTTGGTGAGCTTCTCATCTTCAGTTCTGAGCTTGTGCAGTTGCTGCTGCATTTTGCGCACTTCGCCCATTTTCTTCATCTTTGGCAAGCCTGTTAAGGACTTGGCTTCTTCATTCAGAACAGTGAGGGACTGTTCTGCAGCTTGCACCTGTTTTGATAATCCCACTTTAAAAGGGAGGTTCACAAGCTCTGTCCAAGCTTCCATAGCCTGGTTCATCAGGTTCTTGGCTTCCTGTACTCGACCTTTCATTCGTGTGGAAGCTCTGCTCAATGCTTCAAACTGTACCTGCGCATCATCTGTAAGATGCGCAGCAACGCGAGCTTCTAGCTCAGCGATCTGGGTTTTATGGCCTTCTGCCATAGCAGCTATTTCTTGCTCCAGGGTTTTCGCCCTTTCGCCAATAATTTGAACTTTTGCAACCAGAGGGAGGTCTGGTTGAATCTCGCAAGCCGGCAGTTCCTGAGCAATCTCTTCTATTGCGTTTCTGATGCCGGTGTCTTGCGCCTCATAGAGTGCAAGCTTCGCAGAGATATTCTTATGACTTTCCTTCAGCTCTATCTCCTGCGATTGCAGTCGTTGGTTTGCCTGGAAAGTAGAGAGCTCTCTAGCTCTCAACTCAAGAGAAACTTTCTCCTGTACTAGCTGTAGAGTTTCTATAGGAATCATAGACAAATTAATTTCTACAGGTCCAACTGTGCTTACCTGCAGTTCAGCTAGGGGATCTGGAAGTGTCATGCTGGTAGGCGGAATATGCACGACAGTGTGCCTTTCTGTGAGTTCTTCAACTCGCTCGCCAGTTGGGATTTCTTGTGGCACCTGCGAAGTAGATGCTGGCGCATGGGTCTGCGCAATCCTTCCTGCGAGACCTTTTAGTTCTACAAATTGTAAGTCTAGAGCACCTCGGATGTGAGCATGCATGTTCCGCATCTCACGAAATTGCTCTTTCAAATATTTGTCGACCTCCGAGGGAATGGCCTCAGTGGGATGCGACACTTTCTGCTTCTTTGTGGCTGGTTCTGTTGAGCCTTCGTCGCTTCTTTGCTCAGGGGCTTCCTTGCCCTTATCTTTTTCTTGCGCAGCGGCGGGTGGCATCGCAGGTGCGATGTCAGCTGCTGCTCTCCATTCGTCCGACCAAGACTTAATGGTTTCTTCGACATCTTCTGTGGTCATCCTGTAAAGACCTAGCGCCCAGTCACCTGGAATGTCGCAAGGCCGAAGGTAGAGTTGATGGATGTCGGCAGTAAAAGCCAACTTCCCGTCATACAATGTGGCTGTCTCCGCGCTCAGCCTTGGCATATCTTGTATGGTATCGCGGAGGAGATAGTAATACTCACAAAAAACAGCGCGATTCATCTTGCGCTTCGCGGGATTAGGGGAATCCCAGAGGTTGATGTAGCGCATGCCGGCAACCTCTCCTGCGCGGCGTGGACGGAACTGAGTATTCGGGGGCTCCTTCCACCCGACGAGAGCACATAGAATTAAAAGCCATGAAAAATGGAATGATTGGCCTGCATTGTCCTGCACATTCAGGCAATCAGCCAAAAAAAGAATTCAGCAGGAAGAGAGACCAGTTGTACTGTTCTCCCTCCGCAGCTGCGATAGCGAGCTCTACGACAGCTCCAGTAACTTCTTTTGGTCGGCACTTGGTGAGAAGTCTGCCTGCAAGCAGACTTCCTGTGAAGCGAAGTGCCTCATCTTCTACGGTCGTGAGGTCATAAGCCCGACCTCCTCTTGTCAAGTTATATTTCTGGACCAGCTTTGCAGCTAATTTCCGGTCCTTCTCTTTTCCCGCAAAATGGATATTGGGATCCTTACCAACCTTAGATAGGCCGGTGATACGGTGTATCAAGTCAACATTTAGATCAATTGGCCTCCCGAGCCAAAGGTAACCTCCATGAACGCAGGATAGCAGTGTTTTAACGACTGCGTTCACTTCATTGCTACGCCCAAAGTGCGGTAGCTTCAACAAATTCAAGAGTCCAGGGCGCTCAAGATTTGTTGCAAATCCCTTCGGGATAAACTCATCAACGTTTCTGGTGGGATTATGGACGATATCCAAATATCGGTCCAACTGAAACTGAGGATATGTCTTATAGTCTCCAAGGTTAAAATCAGAGAATTTAACCAGTGGAATGTTTCCCAATAGTTGGCCTTCTACCCGCACACTAGCCGGTAGTGGCGGTAGCGGAATTGGATACTTTGCATTCTTCGGAATCTGGACATCCGGCGCATCGTCTGGACGCGGCGGAAGGTAGTTCACCATAGACGCGAGCGGTTCTGGAACAGGTTCCTCCGGCTGCTGCTGAGATGCTCTTGTGCCTGGAGATGTTCTGGGATCAGTAGCACCAGGGTGTACGTAGGCCGACGGCGTCACCGGAGTGGCCATGCCGAAATCTAAGCCTCGGCGTAGAAATTGACGAATAACTTCTTCAGTCGATAAATTCTCCGTTGTGAACCAATGTAAATAACAAGACTCTGGACAGCAAATGGCGGAACTGCGTAGGGTATAGACTCTGAAAACAAGGGAAAATAGTCTGCACACTCGGCTCTGAAAACAATAGTGCAGATCTTCAAAGACAACTTATGCAACTCGAGACAGTAACCCAAAATTGATACAAGTGTGAGGTATTTATAGCCAGCGGGGTTAGTAAATGCGACCAAGTGGGGTTACGTAGCTATAGGCGGCTACAGATGAGTTGACAACACGCTATCCTCCTTGCCGTAGCGGTGCATTTAGTGTGATTGACGGGTTCTGACAGCCTTCCGGGAGAAGCTAATGGTTTCGGCGCCTGAGTTAAATGCAAATCTTTCGGAGATTAAGCCGAATCCGTCAGAACGGGTAGAATTAAATAGCGGCCTTATCCTTCATTTATTCAAACGCGGCTACATAACTGCTGTAATTCAAAATTTTCCGGCGGGTCATTTCAACTTAGGAAACTGTGCCTCTAGGGGTCCACAACAAAACTCTTTTCAGCGGCAAATTATGAAAGGGGACTTCGCAAGAGCGATAGTCCAATGGTCCATAAAGCAAAACTTCGCCAGAGCGGACCGCTAAGCTTTGTTCAAGCAATTTTTATTCAGGATGCGCGGATATTTCAAGGAACTGCGCAGGAAGCTGGAAACTGAGGGTGTGTCGCAGCTTCCGTGTAGACTAAATGCGATGTCTCTTTCAACTACACTGGGCATCTGCATTCCTGAGTACTATATTATGTCGACAGGGCGGAGTGGCCGTCGCAATAAAGCTTAAGCCGACTCCCGTTTATCATTGTAGGTAGTAGTTCTCCATTCAGCTTCGCAAGCTGAACTGCGCCTCCGTCTGTTATTTTTATTACCTGAAAAGGACCTAACCAATGCACACGAAACTTGCCTGGAAACTTGATGAATTTACTATCATAAAGGAGTACCAAGTCTCCTTCTTCAAAGTGCTTATGCCGAATGTGCCTGTCATGCCAAGCTTTCTGTCTTGCCTTCTGTACCTGTTGATGAAATCCGGCCATAAGTCTGTCTTCTTCTAAAGAAAGCAGTTGCGAAAGTCTTTCATTCATAGTGTCAGGATCTGCCATTTCTGTAATTTGCGCAATTCGGAGACTGGGAACAATGTATTCCATGGGCATAACTGCTTCTTGTCCATACACCAAGCTGAAAGGTGTGTGACCTGTTAATTTCTTGCAAGTGGTTCTGTAAGCCCATAATACAGCTGTGACTCTAAGGTCCCAATCATCTCTTTGTTGATTACAGATCTTCGTCAGGGCATTCTCAAGGATCTTATTGAATGCTTCCACCGTACCATTAGCTTGAGGATGGTAGGGTGTACTCTTATGGTGATTAATTTGAAATTCTTCAGTAAGGGCCTCTATAGTCTCATTGAGGAAATGTGTACCTTGATCACTCATGAGGATCACTGGGCATCCAAACCTAGTGATAATGTTCTCGAAAATGAACTGCGCGGCAGTAGCAGCGTCGCAGTTCTTAACTGGCTTCGCCTCATCCCATCGGGTGAGGTACTCAGTAGCTGTAATGATATATCTTGCGCCAGTTCTTTTTCCTGGTGGGTTAATAGGTCCTACAAAGTCAATGGCCCATTTATCAAAAGCACGCAGTGTGATCTGGGGTCTTAGCGGCATTTCATCTCTCCTTGAGGGTTTTCCTGTGCGCTGGCACACATCGCAACATTTACAGAATTCCTTAGTATCCTTGTGCAATGTCGGCCACCAAAGTCCTGCGGCTAATATTTTCTGCGCAGTCGGCTTTCCTGCGAAATGGCCTCCTGCGGTACCTGAATGTGCTTCTGCGATGATAGAGCTCTTTTCATGTGGTAAGATACATCTGCGCAAAATTTCGTCAGGGCCCAACTTATAAAGCTGGCCTGCTATCAAAGTGAAGTCTGCGGCTCGAACAACAAGTTGCTTCTTTTGCTGGATTGTAAACTCAGCCGGCGCTTGTCCGGTAGTGAGAAAGTTAAGAATATCAGAATAATATTCGTCTGCTGCTTGGATATAAAACAACTGTGCGTCAGGCAGATTGTCCTCCAGACTCGTAGGTTCCTCTCCTGACTCTATTCTGGATAGATGGTCAGGCCCTGCATTCAATCTGCCTGGCTTTACAATAACCTCAAAATCATACTCTTGAAAGAGTAGTAGCCATCTGCAAATTCTGCCTCCTAAGACTGGTTTATTGACCAAATATTTCAAAGCAGAATGATCAGTATACATTTTAAAGTGAGCTCCTAACAGATAGTGTCTGAATTTCTGTAGGGCATACACCATGGCTAGTCCTTCCCTTTCTGTAGTGGTGTAATTCTTCTCAGCTGTAGGTAACTTTCTGCTGGAGTAAGCAATTGGGTGGTCAATACTTCCTTCTCCAGACTGTGTAAGCACGATTCCCAATGCTATGGAAGAAGCATCAACATGAACATGAAAAGGTTTTCTCCAATCCGGGAAAACTAGAATAGGTGCTGTGATCATCTTTTCTTTAAGTGTGTCCAAGCTCTGTTGGCATTCCTCTGTCCATTGGAACTTCGAATCCTTCTTCAGCAATCTTTCCATAGGCGCTGTGATCCTTGCATATCCTTTGATGAATTTTCTGTAGTATCCTGTATGTCCCAATGTAGTGCGCAATTGCTTAACTGAGTTGGGCGCAGGTAAATTAGCAATGATGGCAACCTTCGCAGGATCCATCAAGAGTCCTTGTCTGCATACAATATGTCCCAACAAAATACCAAAGGGCGCACAGAATATACATTTTTTCAAGTTAAGGGAAATCTGATGCTGTCTACATTTTTCTAGCATCATACGCAGATTCGCAATATGGTTCTTTAGTAAACCAAATACAGTCCAGTCATCAAAATAGACTTCTAAAAACTTGTGGATAAATTCTTTAAAAACAGCAACAACAACTCTAGAGAAGATAGCAGGTGCGTTTTTAAGACCAAAGGGCATTACCGTGTACTGGAATGAGCCCCATTCAGTTGCAAAAGTAGTCTTGTGGCGGTCATCCGGATGGATTCTAATCTGATGATATCCCGAAAATCCATCAGTGAAAGAGTAAGCCTCTTGTCCTCCAACATTATCAAGTACTTCATCTGTGAAAGGAGTGGGAAATGGGTCGTGCGCTGATGCATCATTGAGTTTGCGCAAGTCGACACAAATTCTTATTTCACCTTTCGTTTTCTTTTCTTGGACCACCATAGGACTAATCCAATCGCTTTCCTCTACTGGCTCAATAATACCTGCTGCAAGCATCTTATCAATTTCTTCTTTGACTTTTTCTTTGTAGCGCGGGTTCAACCTGTATGGGCGCTGCTTTACTGGCTTGGCGTCTGGTTTCAGAGGTATGTGCATCACTCCTAAGTCTCCTAGGATGCCTTTCATTTCTGTGAACTTGGTAGGAAAGATATCCTGGTAATCACGTAATAAATCTGAAACATGCGCAACGGTTTCATCATCCCAATAATCTCCTATAGAAGCAAACTTTGGGTCAGCTTCTGTGCCAATGTTAACTTTCTTGAGCTTGACGTGTTCTGCGATGGCAGGAATATCAAGCTCAGGACCTTCAATATTGCGTGTCCCTTCTGATTCTGGGATATGGAGGTTGCGAGGATCGTCCTCCTCATCTTCGGCGGTAAAGTTATAACATTCCAGGGCATGCTCCATCTGAACAGCCCAATCTGGTTGGGAATATTCTGTTACTAGACCTGGTTCAAATACCTTCTTTTTAATACACTTCAGAGCCTGATCAATGCTTGGATGCTCTGACTCAAAGCTGAATGTAAGTTGAAAACTTTCTATCATAAGAGCCCAAGTAAGAGTGCCTTTGCGCAATTCTATTTCAGTATACCAATTCCTTGGAATTGTATCTAATGTGTGGATGAATTGGTGAACCCATTCATCTTCCGGAATATCTGACCATTGCTGAATACATGCTTCAATGTGTGACCTGGGGTCACTCTGTCCTTCATATTTGCGTAGCGCTTCGGCTGTGGTGTCCTGAAATCTGCGCAGTATCAATCTGCGACAGTCTTTCCATGTATGAATATTCTCCTTGTGCGCAATCCACCATCTTGCGGGTGTAGCGCGCAATGCTATATCCAGTGCCTGGATGCGCTGTGGTTCTGGAAGCTTTTGTTCATATTCCTGTATGAATTTAGTTACTTTGGTTAGACCATCAAAAGTTGGAGTGTCAGTTAATTCTGTGCCAATCCATCGAATGGATTTAGTCATCATGGCGCAACGTCTTGCAGAAACCTCATGTAGACGATTCTGCCAATTTTCCAATCCTGCATCTGAATCTGATGTGCACGAGCTATCACATCGCCAGCTGATATGGCCGTCTGCTGTGGGGTTGACATAGTCACTGTGGTTAGTGGTCATCTGATACAGGCTTTCCATGTGGCGCGCTTCCTCTTCTGCGCGAATAGGTTCTATATATCTTGGTCCTTGAATAGGATCAAGAGGTGCGATGACCCTGATCTGGTCATCCTCAAAGGTCATCTGTCTTTTCTTCAGGTTAATGACAGCCAAATTATCAAGTGCCCAGTCTATTCCTAACAGCGCTGGGTATGGTCTACTATCATCCATAATTTTGATTACTTCAAAATCTGCAGAGCTTCTTACTCCTTCAATATCAATAGGTACATTGGGTAATCTGCCCAATGGAGAGACTCGTTGCTGATTTGCGAGTCTTAGCTGGATAGGGGATCTTGTAAGCTGAGGGCTTCCCATCTGTTCCCATGTCTGCATAGTGAGAACATTGGCTTCTGAGCCCAAATCTAACATGACTTCGTCCATTTCAAATGCTCCAATCTGCGCTGTGAGCCTCATCTCTTTTCCTGTTCTAATGTGACTCCTAATCTGGTGAACAGCACGCTGTGGTGTGTTCGTCGAAGAAGAGTGTTGGCACCGATCCAACAGGTGTTGGAGTTCTAGAGTTGCTTGTTCATTGCGCAACAATTTTAAACATTGTCGCAGAAACGCATGAACACTGCCTAGGGCATGCTCCTTATCGTCGTCAGGTCTTCCAGCTGTAGTGGCCTGTTCTTGTACCAAGTTGTCTTGTCTTAGCACTTGCGATCTACTATTGTTCTGCGGAATTGCGGTAGAACTTGAAGCTCTCGGATCTGAGAAATACTCTTGAGCTTGCTTAAATGCTTCTTTTTGCTTCTGTAGGTTAAGTGGGGCTGGTTTAATGTTAGCGCGGCGCACCCATTGCGTCGCTTGCTTTCCCGTTCCCATCTCTTGCGCACCAGTTGTAGCTCCACTGCGTGTCACTATATTAACTGTAGGGTCTGGTTCTCTTTTTTCGGCTCCAATCAACTGGATATTCTGATTGACCTGTGGTGTCTTTGCTTGCATCTTAGCCTGTAACTGAGGGCATTCTTCGATGATATGGTCAGAAGATTTACAATATCTGCAGAGGGTTGTAGGATTTTGGCAATCCCTAGCAAAATGACCTTGTTCTCCGCAATTATAGCAAGTGATCTGTCCTCTTCCACGACCCAAATTTGTTGTGCGTCCGCGTCCTCTGTAATTTGCTGCTCGGGCGTCCCGAGATTGGTCATAAGGTGGACCTGCTGTGGGTCCTTGTGTCTCTGCTTGTACCCTATAAACATCACGCTTTCTTTCTATCATAAGATCATATGCTCTACAATTGTTCTCATCATGACCTACTGATTTACAGAAATTACAATATAGATTCTTTGGAGTTTGTACATATTTCTGAAGTAAGTGGCATTCTTGTGGTCTATGACCTCTAGTTCTGCAGATTTCACACCAAGGCCCTTGTGCCTGTGGTAAAGGATTAGGTGCTCCAGTTGCAATGTAGTCTATGAAAACAGGACAATGGTCCTTTGAATGACCTTGGGCTTTACATTTTGTACACCAAATTTCTTCCTTAATCTCCTTGCCTTTCTTAATATCATGCACTTGCAAGGTTAAGTTTGCTAATTGGTTCTGTAAATGCGCAACATCGTTGCTTGTTCCTGCAATTGGCGAAGCTTCTAGTTTCATAGCCATTTCTAGAGCTTGTTCCTGAGTATTGAGATTCTGTTGCATAAGAGGAAGTCTAATGTGTGGGAGCAGCGCAGCAATGAACCATTCTTTATGTTGCTGTGGTGCAAACTCGAAGCTTACTTGATCTATCAAAGCTTTGAACTTCTGGTCAAAATCCCATACTGATTCTGTAGGTAACTGTTTGATGTCTTTGAGCTCTGTTATACACTGTGATTCTGACTTAGGTTTCTTGAATTCTCTAATCATGGCATTTCTTACCTCAGCAAGCGTCCTATTCTGTGCTGCTGAGTATTTCATGAACCAAGTCAAGGCTCTTTCTCTTAGTGTGGTTGCTAACTGAACCAGTTTAACAGCATCATCATTAATTTGCTTAATTGTCCAAATGGCTTCACATAAGAACCAGTGCTGCTCAGGGTCCTCTATCCCTGTTCCTCTAAAAGTTGGTAGTTTCATGTCATCACCCATCCTTCTTGCACGGGTTTGAGGTGGAGGTACTGTAGCAGTGCCTCCGGGATGGTTAAACAAAGGTGGTACAGAGGTACTAGAAGTAGCGTGTGGGCTACTCGAAGGTGTTACTGTAGGATTATACTGAGCTCCGTCTGGTTTTTGCGGTGTAAAGGGGTAATACGGGATATGAGCACTCCCCTGTCTTTCTATATGGCTTGCTCTAGGGACTTGGCGATTGTCTGGGCTAGACTCAAAAGGATATTGGTCAAGGCCTACTTTATATCGTTTTCCACTACGAGTGCAACCAATAACTTCAGGATCACTATCAGAATCTACGGACATTACTTGACTATGCTATTCATCAGAAGCAATACATAGCTTTCCTTTTTCATACAGAAGCATTTTAATCCATAAGTTCAGAGAATTTAAGAACTTACCTCTGTGTACTTGGAAGAAACTCCTCTCAGCTTCACTGAAACTCTTTCTTGTATCGACTGCAAATTCGGTAATAAAACCTTCCAGTAGACTATTCAACCAAAAGTCTACTGCGCGGGACACAGGATTGTCTATCCGCTTCACAATACTAGCTAGCTCAGGCGTCCACGTGACGGGTCGATCAACATGCAGCGTAGGTCTAGAATCTGCTAACTTGGCTATCCAAGCGTGTAACTCCAATGCAAACGTAACAAAGAAAATTTCGTAAAGGTCAGCATAAATATACTTCTGTAACCAATCTTCTGTTTGAAGCGTAGGGCTTCTATTTTCTTGTTCAGCAAACTCTTTAGCCTTTAAATCAAACCAGTCTCCAATTTCCTTAGTTGTAGGGTTCCAGTAACACATTTGGAACCATTTGTTGGTCACTAGGCAACGGAACCATTTGTTGGCTCCAACAGTATCTCACACGTTGCTGAAAGAACAAGTCTCATCCGCGCGGCAACGGAACCATTTGTTGGACTGTTCTATCTCGCGCGTCGCCAAAATAACAAGTCTCATTCGCGCGGCAACGGAACCATTTGTTGGCTGAGCAACAAGGTTCAGAGCAACGGAAGTGACGTGATCAAAAAGTCATGAGGCAACGGAACCATTTGTTGGCTGCTTTCTTGGGCAGACCCGGGTTTTAATGAAGCGCAGCAACAAAACCCCTTGGCGCACTGGCCCTCTCGGCAACGAGCTGCGCGGCAGCTCGAGGTCTCACCCGAAGTGGCTATGGGGGGGTTAAGGAATCAGGTTTCCTTAACCGGGGTGACGCGGAGATAGCTTTTCCTTGAATGGTTCCTGCAAAATCGGCGGTCGGACCTTCCCGCAGGCCGCTCGGCGCAGCTGCGCGGATCCCTTCCTTGGCAGGTCTACTGCGCAGTTTCTCCTTTCCAACGCAGCAGGCAACTATTTCTTGGGTCGACGCGCGAAACACTTTCTCGCCCTTCGCATCTAGCGCAGTAACGCAGTCTGCTCTCGCCGCAGCGACTGTGCGTTACTACCTCTTTAGTACTTAAGATACTTATAGTTATCAAGGGATCTTTCCAACTCGCTCAAACAGTCACAAAGATAAGACAGAAGTCTTGCATACACAAATACTGAACTCGAAATAGTTATCATTCACACAAACATTATAACAAGAAGATATAAGTGAAGCTCATCTCCTCGAGGAAAACCACGTCCTCAGGAGTTTTATATTAACCAGAAAATGATAGAGTTATACAATATGCTGCGCACACAGCTGCAGCCTTAGAACTTACAGGAAACTCCACGCACACAGCTGGGAGCCCTTTTCTCAAGCTTGTCTCCTCTCTATGGAGATTACAAAGGCACAGACGTCGACTCAGACTGTCTGGCAACTCAGGGATTAGCTCCTCGGCTATCCGATTTCCTCTCTCTAGTTCTACACACCAGGTAGAAATTACAGTGAAGGATAATCAACACATGATCTATCCCTTTAGACTGGCTCTCTAACAGTCTAGCATCTAACTCTCTAATTCTCCAAAAAGGGAGGAACTGAAGGAAGGGAGGAAGAACCCTCTACCCATTACAGTGATTCATCTATATAGGTAGCCATGACGGTCACACCTTTACAAAACTGTGGGCCTTTCCCAACAGTGATTCCCAAAAACCCTAACCACGCACATGGCTAGGTGTACTGTAGGCGCCGCTTGCAGTCACGTCGCCGCTTCCTGCAGGCTCCATGAATTCCGGCGCAGATTGTGGGTATGGGCGATCGTCCTTCGCCTTCAATGCTCTGGTCCGTTGCTCCTCCTTGATCCGAGCAACCATAACTTCTGTACTAAGCCTTTAAATGAGGGTAGCTAAGCCCTCTACTCCATCACCTTATTTATTATGGTAGCTGAGCCACCTTCATTCTTCGATGACGTGCGCGCGAGCTCCGCAATTTCCGGTCCGTGATCTGCGCTGAGATCATCCATCTAGCACCGTACTGCGCACCGTCTCCTTCTTACCCAAAACTTAGTGCTTGTCCCAAAATTAGCACTTTCCTTCCATACTCGTGCTTTTTCCCAAAATTCGCAGCTTTTACTATAGCTGCGACCTTGGCCCCAACAAGTACATGTCAGAATGATTCTTTGACAAAAAGATCAAAGAATTTCATGAACTAAGAATGGGCTCCCTAACCATGGAAGCTTTCACCAACATATTTTTGGATCTATTACATTATGTACCATACATAAAATATGAGAAGGTAAAGATACAACAGTTCTTGGGATGTCTTCCTCCCAATTTTCGAGAGAAAATTGAGTTTGACATGCCTAAGACTCTAGACATAACATTGCACAAAGCTAGACTCTGCTACGAACATGGAAAACCGAGGATAGAAGTCGAGATAGATTCAGGACCTTTTCTAACAACCGAAGACCAGGGTTTAGGCCACCACCATACCAGAAGCAGAATAGTAGTTTCCTACCAAACAGAAATTTCAACCGACTAGGGGCATGGCCAAATGCGCCCGCACCACATACAAACAAACCAACATTTAATAAAGGATCCAAGACTTCCCCGCTACCAGTTAGTTGTTGGAAATGCCAAGGCCCCCACTATTTCAGAGATTGTCCCAACAAGACAGATGGGGTTTTACACAACATACAAGAAAACCCAATGGTAGGGGACATGGCAAGAACACCAAGAATTTATGCAGCACTGGATGGCCGACAAGCGAACCACTAGGCTACTATGGTCCAGATAGAAGGTAAGGTTTCAAACATGACTATTTCAATTTTGATCGACCCCGGTGCATGTTGAAGCTATGTTTCCCCTAGGATTGTCGACAGTTGTAAGCTAAACCAAGAGAAACACAGGAAACCATGGATGGTACAACTAGCCACTGGTACCAAACGAAAAGTATCTGAACTAGTTAAGGAATGTGAGATAGATTTGAATGGGTTTCCAACTAAGGTAGATTTAAATATCTTACCACTAGGATCGTATAACGTGCTTATAGGGATGGACTGGTTGGAACAACACGATGTCATGCTCGACTGTTTGAACAAGTCAATCTTATGCACAGATAGCCAAGGGAATCAAAGAAATATCCAAGGCATACCTAAGAAGGTTTCCTTCAGACAGATATCCACCTTACAGGTGAAGAAGTGCATAAGGAAGGGTTGTAAACTTTTTGCAGTTAACATACAAAACGTATAAGCTGATAGGGAGAAAAAAATCAAGGATTTCCCAGTCCTTGTGGAATTCAAAGACGTATTTCCCAGGGAACTACTGGGACTACCACCCAAGAGGGACCTAGACTTCTCCATAGAACTAACACCCGGATCAGTACCGGCTTCTAAATCCCCTTACCGTATGAGCACACCAGAGTTGGTGGAGCTCAAACTACAGTTACAAGAGTTGATAAAAAAAGGATACATCCAACCGAGTGTGTCTCATTGTGGAGCACCGATACTCTTCATCAAGAAGACGGATGGGACAATGCAGATGTGCATCAATTACCGTTAACTCAACAAACTGACCATCAAGAACCGATACCCACTCCCTAGGATTGATGACTTGTTTGATCAAGTCGAAGGAGCGAAGATATTTTCGAAGATCGAACTGTGATCCAGATATGACCAAGTAAGGATATGTGACAAATACATCAGTAAGATCACCTTTCGAATTCGAAATGACCATTACGATTTTGTGGTAATGCCTTTCAGATTGACAAATGCACCCACAAATTTTATGTGCATGATGAACAGTATTTTTAGTAAATACCTGGACAATTGGTACTAGTCTTAATTGACGATATACTGATTTATTCCAAACATAAGGAGAAACATGAAGAACATCTTCGTATACTATTACGAGTGTTACGAGAACACCAGCTTTACGCCAAGTTTAACAACTATGATTTCGACAAACCACAAATACAGTACCTAGGTCACATCATTTCAGAGAGAGGAATAGCGGTCGACCCATAAAAGATAAAAGCCATCGAGGAATGGCCTACACCTACTTGCGTCACCGACATAAGGTCATTCTTAGGATTAGCAGGTTACTACTGAAAGTTCATTTGAGAACTTCTCGTGGATTACTTGTCCTATGACCACCTTGTAGAAAAAGGAAAACAAATTCCTTTGGATGACCAAATGCGAAGAAAGCTTCCAGAAACTAAAACAACTCTTGAATAGTGCACCCATTTTATGAATTGCTGATCCCAATGGGGACTTCGTTGTTTGCACGGATGCAAGCAAAGAAGGACTTGGTGGAGTCCTCATGCAAAATGACTTCTCCATTTGCTACGAGTCAAGGAAGTTAAAAGAACACGAACAAAATTATCCCACGCATGACCTTGAACTAGCCGCCATCATCCATGCTTTAAAGATGTGGAGACACTACCTTATGGGGAAGAAGTTCTTAATAAAGACAGAAAAATGAGTTTGAAGTACTTATTTGACCAACCTGAACTAAATGCTAGGCAGGCCATATGGTTATCTTTCCTTAGCGAATACCACTTCGAGTTAAAACACATAAAAGGAAAGGAGAACAAGATCGTCATTGCTTTATGTCGATGAGCTCATATGTTATATGAGGTAACCGTGAGTCAAACTGATTCGGACTTGCACTATAGGATTAGAATGGAAAGTAGGGATGACCGATTCTTTGTCGAAATCCTTAAAAAGATTCAGGAGGATAGGTTATTCCAACAACAAAAGGAATATAGGATCGATGAGACCATATTGTTATGGTCAAAAGAGAGACTCTATGTCCCGGTCAGCGAGGACATTAGATCTAATATTTTAACAGAGTTTCATCATAAACCCTACTCAGGACATCCGAGATATCAAAAGATGATATCGACAGTAAAAAAACACTTCTTCTAGCCTAAGTTGAAGGTCGACATAGCATTTATTCATCTCTAAGTGCCAAGAGTGCCGACTGGTCAAAGCGGAACACCAACACCATTCAGGGTTACTAAAACCGCTGCCCATTCTAAAGTGGAAATGGGAGGTCATCAGTATGGACTTCATTACAGGATTACCAAAGAGAAAGAAACAAAATGATTCCATTTTTGTAGTGGTCGACAAGTTATCCAAAGTAGCGCACTTCATACCAGTGAAATCGACGTACAAGGTTGTCCACATTGTGGACATCTTCGTAAAGGAAATCTTCCGATTGCATGGGATACCCAAGGCAATCATCTCAAATAGAGACACAAAGTTCATCAGTAACTTCTGGAGATCCTTGTTCTTCAGTTTAGAGACACAGTTAAATTTCTGTACCGCTTACCACCCGCAAACTGACGGATAGACGGAATGACTAAACTAGATCCTAGAGGATATGCTTAGAATGTATGTAATGAACAATCTCACTAAATGGGAGGATTACTTGCACCTCGCAGAGTTTGCTTACAACAATGGATACCAAACCTTTACCAAGATGAGCCCCTTTGAGGTACTCTATGGTAGAAAGTGTAGGACATCGGTGACATGCGATATCCCAGTAGACAGACTCATGCTAGGGCCAGACTTACTAAAATACCTAGAAATACTAGTCACCAAAGTGCAACAAAACTTAAAAGAGGCACAGGACCACCAGAAGAGTTATGCACATAAGAAAAGAAAAGACAAAGATTACCAAGTCGGTGAACATGTCTTCTTAAAAGTGAAGGAAAATAGGAGCTCTTTGAACTTGGGGGGATGTGGAAAGTTGGCCCCCAGATTTTGGGGACCCTTTGAGATACTGGCCAATAAAGGTCCAGTAGCGTACGAATTAGCCTTATCGGCTCACGTAAAAGTTCATAATTTTTTTCATGCATCTTTATTAAAGAAATATGTCTATGATACTAAGCATGTGAATGATTGGTCCTTATTACAGGTAGAACCTGAGGGGGATTTTATGCCAGAGCCTCTCCACATACTAGACAAGAGGGAGATACAGCTTAGGAGACGAACTATCGTCCAACTGCAACTGCAGTGGAGGCACTTCGAGCCTGATGAGGCCACTTGGGAAAATGAAACTGCCATGAAGGAGGCTTACATTGCTTTATTTCATAACTTCATTTCTAGTCCCTAGAACACTAGGACAGTGTTGTTCTAAGCGGGGAGGGATGTAATATCCCAATTTTTTTATTATTATGAATATTCTATATATTAGGCGTAAGCCCCGATGCACATGAATTATTTTGATGATACATATATACTGGGCATAAGCCCAATGCACATGCTTTACTTTTGTTATATATGTTGGGCGTAAGCCTCGATGCACATGATTTGCCTTCGTTATAGATATACATATTTGGGCATGGACCCTGATGAATACGGATTATTTGTTATGTATTGGACATAAGCCCCGACGTATTTGATGGATGTTATTATGTGATTGGATACAAGCCCTAATATACTAAGATGATCTTGTTATGTATTATGCAGACATTTCTGGTACATATGATTTGACTTCTATGATGTGTTGGGCAGAAGCCCTTGAGCACATGGGTTACAAGACTATGTGTTGAACGTAAGATCTAGAGCACATAGGTAACCCCAGCAGATAAGTGATTAAGTGTTGGGCATAAGCCCTGGAGCACTCCAACATGATGTTGAACATAAGCTTTAGAGCATCGTATCTTTGGCCATTGTATCCCTAGGTGTATCTTACAAATACATTCTCGCACTAGTGTTGAGCGAGGAGCTCTGGAATTGCACTAGCATAACGCCCATTGGAGAGTGTTGATCATAAGCTCTGAATAGCACTTGGGGTTACTTTACTTAAAAGGTGTTGAGTTGAGGAAGACTCTGAATAGTACCACTAGTCATCATACTTATTTAATTTGACTAATTGAATCACTAATCATCTCTCATCAAGGACTAAGGAAACTACCACGAAATATGAGGTAATCCAACATGCAAAGGGATCTAGGGCTACCTAACCTAGTCGGCCATCCAAACTTACCAAAGTCCTTGTCAAAAGAGTTAACCTTATTTAATAAAGAATCAAAGATATAATGCTATGTAAATACTTAAATAAATCAAAGTGATTAATTATAAAGAGCCTCACTTATCTACAAAAGTGGCATGTATAAATATATTTATGTATATAAAGATATTATATATATATAGATATAAAAATATATGAGAGTAACAAAGGACACATAAATTGTATAAATTAAAGTCTATATATCCACTTAAATGGTTTATACATATATTTATTATTATAAATTAAATAAATGAAAAGTAAAGTTCCAATAATCAATTTAAAAAGGAACAAATTAAAAGTCCTAGATAAACTAAAGTTTATAATTAAAGTAAAACCTTTTAATTATATTATATAATTCAAATTATGAGTTAAATTGAAGTTATTATTAAAAATAATAATAATAACTCAACTGCCCATTCCAAAGATTTCCTATAAATACAAGGATGATTTCCTGAATTTGTTCAAAATCCTGTGAGAGGAAAATACCAAGTCTGATTTGAAATCATCCTTCTGCCTTAGGTTTTCCAGATTTTTTTGCATGTTGGAACTAGCTCGGGGGGATTTGATTTAGAAGCAGGAATGGTTCTGTGTCATGGTTTGGAGGAACGTGGCAATTCCAAAGTTATTTGGTTATCATCCTACAAGTCAGCTAAAAATATTTGTTTCCATCAACTAGTGTTTGAGGTGTGCAGGCTTTAAAAAGGTGATCCAAGTTGTAGAGTTTAGGTATGAACTTGTATTCATATTTTAGAATATTACACGCTGAGATTCAGGATTTATTTCTTGTAATACTGTAAATTTCTTTTCCTTAGAATTGTGGTTATGATTGTGCATTTGGGAGCAAGGGTTGAAGCATTGGCTCCCTAGGTCAAACATTATTTTATCTTTAACATTGAAAATTTAATTATGCATATTTCTTATTTAACATCAAACCTTTCCTTCTTTATTTTAGGCTTACGATCTAGCAGAGCTAGCAATGCTAGCTTGTGTTAGTTCTCAGACTTTTCAAAACCACTATATTAAATTGTCTTTAATTTTTAAACATGATTTTGTTATGAACTTCCAAACCCTGGAAGATTCACAGGGATATAATCCTGAACCAAAAACGAGGTTTGAACTAAAAATATTTTACACCAGAATCATCTCTTTGAAGAGATCGATTCTCTTTAAATTTCTCAAACCTAGATCCTAGGTTTAAAACATAATTGATTAATTCATATTTATACACGGTACCATTACCAAATAGTAAAAACGCTAAAATGAAACTCATACTCTTATACTAAAGTCGAATCAAACCCGGACAGGAGTGAATCTATTCGCTTCCCTTGTTCTAGTCAACCAACGTAACATTTTAACATTTAAAGGTCACAAATACAAACTATAATTAAATAGTAAACCAAAAATCGAGTACTGACAGAGATCACATGAAGATTTACAAACATAATAGAATTCACTATAAACATCAAAGTAGTACAACCATAGAGTATAAATTACAGTCGAAATTGTGCAAGCCACAGGCCCAAAGTTTAAACCAACTAAATATTTTATTTAGGGCAAACAATATTTTAGTTTTCAAACATTTAAATTCTACGAAGAATCAAGCTCGAGATTGAATCCCCTGAGCAGCACCCTAGCCAACTATTGGAAGGTTTGACCACGCTACAGCGTTGGTTATTAATCCTGGTACTACAATTCTAAAATTAATAAATAAAAAGACAAGTAATGCAAAACAGGGCTAGGGCTTTTCCCACATTATTGTATAATACATTTTCCAATTAAATACTTCTTTTCCTATACTGATATTCACCATCATTCATCCACGGAGCCATTACCGGTATCCTTTAAAAGCTTAAGCTATAATAAAAATATATTACAGACAGATGCATTGCTTTCAAACTAGAACGATGTGAATGCTGTATGAATTAAAAACAACAAGAACTAAACCTAGACTCTCTCGAGTTGTTGTTAACCTTAGGGCACTGCCAAAACCTAGATATCGAAGAAGTAAAAACATAATTTACAGAATCAAAACAACATAAAATATAAACCCTTAAATCAAGAGAGAATCATACACTATATTTAATCTACCCTGACAGCGTTAGCTACAGGGAGGTTCAAGTTACACCAGAATTGTTAAAAATGCAACATCTACAATCCGAGGGATTACTCCATCAAACATCCAGTTAAATATTTAAGCACCATTACTAAACAAGAGCATTTCCAGAAATAAGTATTAAAAATTACACAGAGTCAAACGCATCCTACAGGAGCATTGGAATATTTACGACCTTTCCACTATCATGGGCTCCCTTCCAGTACTAAACAGAAATCAAAATACATATACATTTTATTTAAATAGAAATTACAACCACAAAAGCCATAAGAGAGGAACATATAGGCTAGGGACCAAACTTGAGCATCCTTTGTCCAAAACGCCTTCACAGGCTTTATACTTTAAAAACTATTAGCTTATATATTCGTGCTGCGAAAAGTTTCCCATACAAGTAGTCTACCCACGAACTTTTAAGAAAGACTGAGCAATACAGATAGAGTTCAAAAACCCCGAAGGACAACCACTCTCAAAACACACAATGGGAAAAATCCTCAGCAAGCAACCAAGAACAGACATCATTTCGCTTGAAGGGAGTAAGGGTCACATTGGACCAGGCTTACCAGGGACATTTGTATCCTTAAAATCCCTCTCCTCCAACACTTCACCCATGCTGTGCTTGAAACTTCCAGTGCTAAAACCCTATCAAAAGGCAGGTTGAGTATTAGCCATGAATCATAAGCAAACCGAAAGTGTTGTATCGAATTTCTTATCAAAGAGTTGGACACATAGCTTACCTTAAAAGATTGTTCACATGCTATCCTGTCATTTAGATGAGCATAGGCCTAAGCACTCTCATGGCCTAACGCATGCCCTATGGCCATAGTAACCACCCAGAGCTCAGCTCTCCCTCCACAAACCAACAAGAGCAAAATTACAGCAAAATAAAACTAGTCGCTTGAACCTAGGGATTTACCATACTCCAGCTTGGCATTGCGGCCAGCACATATGCCACATTAATGCCTTCTACCCCCCACTACCATCGAAATAATTACCCACTCTCTATAGTGGAGTGACAATGTTTACAAGTTCAATTTTATTACCATAGCATAGTTATCTCCTCATTTCACTTTTTGTCAAAAATATTTTATGTATTGTAAAATTTAAAGTGTTAGCTTAGGGTCATTTTTCGGAACACCCGCAAAACAAGGATAAGTCATGTTTTAGCATTTAGCTAAGTAAGCGAGGGCCATTGCCACCTTTTCTCAACTCTTCAAGCTCTTAAAATTTACAAGATACATTTGAGGAGAAATTTCACACTTAAAATTTACAAGATACATCTAAGGAGAAATTTCACAGGTTAAAATAAACCAACAGAGCTTAGTAACTAGGCACACATACAACCAGCAAAAACAGGTGGGTAAAACATCTCTCTTTTTAAGAAGCCTCTCTAAAATTGTTTTGTCACGCTCTATTAAATTTTTTAAAATTTTAAAGTAATCACAATTACTAGATTAAAATCTTGATAAGTTGTTACAATTATACAGGTTCAAGGACGCTAATCCTGACAAAATCCTTCATTTCAACGTTGGAAACGCTGTAGCCATCACGGTATTTGTAGCCGTAATGGAAAGCTCTGCTGATGTCATAAGCATGTTTCTTTGCAGAGATGGGAACATTGATGTCTGCTTTCAGAAGCTCCCAATTAAGTTTTCTGATTACATCACTGATCATGCCATTGATATGGTTCAGAGCATCTTCCTCCGTTGATCCAGGATTCTCTTTCATATAACAAGATATACACGAAGCTTCTTCTCCACGGGCCCTGTCCGCCTGCATTGTCATCATCCCGTTTAAACATCAATGGCAACCCATGCAATATAAATTTCGTGCAATTGCATAAGATTTGCTATATTAACAAATTACAGGGAGTACCTTGTAGCACCGCGTATCACCTCGTAATCGAAGGACGGCACAAGCCAAGTCATTGAACTTTGATGGAAAGTCTACTTTCTTGAGGATGTGATCAGGAAAGGGGATGTCCAGCGTCAGAATCGGTTGCAATGCGCATAGGCGATGAGCACAGCTAACTTTCGCGTTCTCGAAATACTTGTCAAACGATGGCAGATAACTACTGGCGATCCACTTTGCTTCTTGCATCCACGAATCAAAACAGGCTTCCCACTGCACACGCACAGGCAAATTCAATAATCATCAGCGAGTGAAATATTTGTTTTGGCAGAAACAAATGTATGATATATTATTGTCCATGACTACATGAATACATACAGCCTGTCGAGCATAGTGGAGCGTGTCTCGGCCTTGAGCCTTCTCTGCCTCTCGAGCCATTTCATTTACGGTGTCGTAAACCATGATGTACACTCCTTTCATATATTCTGGAAGGTGCTCTGTCGCGGACGGGTCCCATCTGGTCATTGTACACATAAATTTTCGTCAAGTCGGTTATAGTGAATTCAAGCAAGCAAAAAGATATTCTTCTATAATTAATTAGATTAACCATTACCACCTCTTAATTGCCGCTGTGAAGAGTTGGAGCTCGTCAAGTGTTCCGAAGACGTCGTACATATCGTCGAGAATAGTGATAATATGACATGCTTTGGCAAAGCCGAGTCTGAATCCAGAATGTTGAGGCTCAAACGCAATGCAAGAAGCCAAAGCGTAGTATTCCACGTGACGATGTCGAGTGAAGGACGTCTGAGGCAAACCCTTCTCTTGCCACCATCTACGCAGACAAATTTCATTAGATTGAAAGATATCATTTTTCTCTGTAAGTAAATATTCAATGATAAAATTCGCATTACCGCAAGAGACATTCTAACTCTTTCTTTTGTATGGATTGAAAGATGTTGAACTCCAATTTAGCAAGCTCTACAAGTTTCTCGGTCTTTGTATGTGGCTTCCTGATTACAGTGCAAAGTATCCATTCAAATTCAGTAGAGACCATATTACAAAAATCCAGAAGAATAAGAATTAAAAACCTGCAGGAATATCAATGTCTACCTATGTTTATATAATAGTCAGACAGACGGATCTTTTAAACGGCTAATATTAATAAGCAGCTAAAAATTGTCAGAGTGAAAAATTGTTTAATCAGCCAATCGTTACAAACCAGCTCACAAATACTGTGAATGCAAAGGTCATCGAAGGAACATTTAATTGGAATTTTTTTGTATTTCCTACTTCCAATGTCCTCCACATCCCATTCTCATGCTTTGAAATAGTGAAATATAAAAATGGAGATATTTACACAATTTTTAAATAAGAGAAAAGTAAATATAACATATATTATAAAAAATAAACATTGAAATTATATAATTATTTACTTAATAATATTATTTAACATTTTAATAAAATTATATTTATTTTAAAATATAAAAATAAATATTTGTGGTTAGTTGAATTAATTCAATGGTTAAGAGTTGCATGTTGTAAGTAGAGTTAGGTGGGAACAGTCCTCTCCTATGTTATGAACCACATTAAAAAAAAAATAAAAAAAATATTAAAAAAAACATCTTTAAATCAAATCAATATAAATCAATATAGTTGTGGTGAATTAAAAATTTAATATCTATAATATTTTGTTTTAATATCTATAATATAACAATTTGGTTTCAATTATTTAAATAATTTTAAATTTTATTATTAATATTATTTCAAATTTTAATTATTTAGAAAAACATAAATCAAATCAACAAATAAAACAAATTTTAAATCAAATCACTTTTATATAATTTTTTAATAAATTTTAAAAAATTGCAAAAATACTAATTAAAAAAATAATTTACATTTCTACAATTTTAAAAACGAAAATGTGACGCCTACAGCAGCAAAGGCCAGGCCAGAGCAACGAGTAAAGCAACTGAGTAAGCATACCGGCATAATCTTTGGGTTTCCATATACCTTCTAAACTATTTCCATGAATATTGCAGTGCCTGTACTTCCTTTAAAGGGATGAGAAAGCGAGAAAAAATGGACATACTTTGTGAGTCTATATCTTCGTTAACCACAACTAGGGTAGGGGGCCTACCGCGATCACTTGCATCTTCTTTAATTGGACACTCATTTATGCTTCGGAGCTGAGATAAGTTTACTTTTCTCCTTTCTGGGCACTCTCTTCTATATTAACTGACTAAAGCAGCTAAACGGGTAGTGCTTATCTATAATCCGGGTAGTGCTTATCTATAATCCATTGGTTTCCATATAATCCATGTTCCAGGTGTATTGAAATAGATGATTTTAATTAAGTGCGTGTGTGAAAAACAAATATAATTTTTTTATTAAAATTAATTATTATAAATTAAGTATAAAAATGAATGTTAAAAAAAAATGATGGGGATGAGGTGTCCCATCTAAATGAAAGATAAATTTTGGAAAGCCGGTAGTTTTATAAGTAATTTTTTTAATTTTTACTCTATTTTCTTAAATATGATTCCATACAAAATAAATATGTAAATTTAATCTTTAAATTAAATAAAAAAAAGTTTATAACATTGTTACATATTATTAGGTAATTTTCAAAAAAAAGTTTAGAACATGGTTAGATATAGGTAATTTTTAAAAAACAATTATAACATTGTTACATATAAGTAATTTTATTGATGTAAAAAATAATATAAATAATTTTAAGTTTAATTATATAATTTACTAATTTGATGTAAAAGAAGTGACTATCCTAGTTATCTCATTCAATGTTTTTAAATACGACTTAATTACATATATATATATATAAAGCACTTCAAACTTCAATCACGAAAATTCCTATAAGCTAACATATTTTTTCCTATATCAAACCATACTCACAAAATGTTTAATATTAAAAACAATTTAGGGCCGAAATAGATAGAAAGGAGTTAGCTTTATTAGTACTCTATGCATTGTTATAATCCATTAAATTAATTTATATATTCTATGAATTTTTAAAAACTAGTAAATTAATTTCACGACACATCCACGAATAACGCTATACCTGTTCCTAGTGTCCTGTCCAAAAACCTCGATGTAATTTCTTGCTTCCAATCTTGGCAAATACGTATGCCAACGATATTCCAGAATGTCCCCTATCTGAAAATTACGGCATAATTGAAACAATTATAGCAGACAACAAAAGTGATATGATGTACTGTGAATGAGCAGCTATGAATGATCACCTCTCGTGAAAGACTGGACACTGGAATCTTTTGCAGTGCTTCTTCTAAGTATTTTGCAGAGAAGATTTCAGCTTCTTCCATTACCTTCTCCCCTGGAAAGGCAATGAGGGAAGCCCGATATAAATTAAGAACGCTTCTGGTTTCTTCCTCATCTGTCTGATTACTGGCAGAGCAGGCAAACTGCCCATTTTGGTCTTTGAAAACTTTCAAAACATCTGAAATAATATGAAATTATTTATCAACGTTCAACGAAATTATATATTTGAATTATATTTCAATGGCAGTAAGAAATTAATAAAATATGGATATATACCGGCAGACACAGTGTATCCGTGCAGGCGAAGAGTTCGAAGCCCCAAGGAAGTTGAGTTGAGATCAGGAACAACACTTTCTCTCCCACATCCAATGCCTTTTTCGTTCCAATATCTGCAGCCAAAAATAATTTGTCGTGTATTCTATATAGAGAGAGAGAGCATGCTATATAAATAATGATGCAAGGCTACGGTGACTGACTTATAAACATAATCAAGGGCTAATTTTATCTCATTTTTGAAATGTCTGTCGATCCCCAAACGTTCAACGCTATCGACCATCCAAAGGCTTTGAATGAAATCATTGAGGGGATGACTGAATTCTCCATCTTCCATTGATATGGAATTGAACATCTTCTTTACTTCATCGATCAGTTTCTCAGCACGTTCCTTGTAAGAAGGGTCCTGGCCCATATACATTAAAAAAGGTAAATTGGAGGAGAATATTATTCTATATATTCTAATTAAACGAACCAGAAAAGTCCAGAAGAACAAATTTGAAGCGAATTACCCCATAAGGCGTAGACAGAGACTGTATGATATCATCGTTCCAGATGTTGGGATGATAACCGCCTGTGCGTCTTTGTACATGGCCATCATCAGATACACCGGTAGTGAAACTCTGCATGCTCATGAAAGGCATCACAGATTTCCCTCGCCTAGACATTCCAAGCGTTGGGATTGTTCTACGGAAAGGTTTAAGCTCATGAATAGGACTCATCAACGATTTGTTCAGAAACGAGTTCGAAGCCAACGGTACGATAGAAACTAGTTTGGCTTATGGAAGAATTCGAATGAACCAACTAAAATCGGTCACTACCGTTCCGTTTATATACAGAGCTTCTCTATCACTGCCGTTAATCCGTTTATAGAGACAGCTTCCAGCCCACGCAAGATACTCATTTTTTGTTGTTTTCCTCCAAAATGTTGATTCCATTGCTTAATAAGAACACCTACGTCACTGTCGTTCCGTTTATACATAGCTTCCCGCCCACGTAAGATACTCATTTTTTGTTGTTTTCCTCCCTTTTTTTTTATTTTTGATGTGTAAGTTTTGTATAATACTCATAAACATGTACGAGTAATAACTTTTTTTTTTCACATGCAGTTAAATCGGCGTGCAATGGTGGGTGAGAACGCCGAATCGGATGGGGTCTCGGAATCGATTCTTGATGGGGACAGCCACAGCCGACCGCCCCAGCCACCCGACCATAACAGCAGGCCCGTATGTACAAGTAATAACTTGTGAGACAGCAATTCAAAGATGTGTTCTAGAAAATAAACTTTTTTTTTCAAATTTGAATATCATTTTTCTAATTATTAAATTAATGATCCAATCTCTCAAATCATGGAAAAAAAAGTCAATAATTAAAAAAACATCTCCAAAAAATCTAATATGGCACAATTATTACTAGTTAACATGACAATATATCTCTAATTATTAAACTAATGATCCAATCTCTCGAATCATGAAAAAAAAAATTCAATATATTAAAAAAACATCACCAAAAACTCTAGTTAACATGACAATATATCTCTAATTATTAAAGTAATGATCCAATCTCTCAAATCATGAAAAGAAAGTCAATGTATTAAAAAAACATCACCAAAAAATCTTATCTATGCTTGCACACTTATTACTAGTTAACATGACAATATATCTCCATAACGATGGGGAAGGTTGTAAAAGTCTTTTTATCCAAATATTTAATAATTTTGAAAGAATTAAAAAAAATAATATGAAAATTTAAAAAGTAAAACAACTTAAACGCATAAGTAAAATAATGTAGAAAATGTAGAAGTAAACAATATTTAAGTTGATAGACGTTTGATTTTAACATTTGAGGGTGGGGGCTTGATGGGTGATTTTATATTTTTTTTAATAATGGATGGCTAGATTTCAAGGACGCCCGAATATGCTTCCTCTCCTGCATAAATCAATCATTCAGATTTACTCACTTAACCTTCTCAGTTACATGTATTGGTCTCCACTTACTCCCATAATTAATTTGTCCACTCAGCTCCACTCCCTCACACTCCTACACTCCTGTAAAGATCCGTTGCGATGTATGACCGCTCAGCACCCCAATTTGTAATGTAACGCCCAAACCCTACGGTGATATTATATCTCCTACAACAAGCATACGCGGCCTACAACAGGTTACAAGTTTGATTCCATCCCCACATTGTTTAACAAGAGATCATTGACAATTAACTTGTGTGATTTACCTGTAGCTGAGACCCAAAATTTGGAAAATTCAGGTCTGGATTTTGTGGGAAATGTAGTGTTGAGAGGCGCCACCTCAGACGATCAGAGCTTGCTGGAATTCACAGAAGATATGGCCCGTGGAATTATTTCAGGGCCTTTGAAATATCAAGAGGGTTTGAACTATGAACTGACATTAATTGATCCCTATTCATCTTTTAATGTCACAACCATAGAAACTTCGACGAGTAATTGAGCGAATCGAGAATTGCAATGGACAAACGATGTATAGGATGCCCAACATGAAATTGACATGCAATTATGGCATATCGAGCATCTTCAATCAACATTCGAGGCCGGGATATTTATCATAGCTAGAACAATGCCATATTCTCCAACCCACTATTGTTGAAATATGTAGATAGTTTTAATACTAAATACTGGGATGTAATATTTGCAAGGTTTGGTCTAACTGACTGGCCGATATTTGGATCATTTGTTGTTGTTGTTGAAATATGTAGATAGTTTTACTAAATACTGGGATGTAATATTTACGAGGTTTGGTCTAATTGATTGGCCTTGCAACGAGCATTATTATTATTATTATTATTATTATTATTATTATTATTCAAAACTGGAAGATTTGGGTTGTCTGCAATCAATAAATGCCTTAAATGCCTGCATTAATTTTCGTCCATGAATGCTCTTTCAAATTGCATGACCATCCTAGTCTCCCATACCTAAACTGTAACGGTAAAACCTACATTAAATAAATATCTGGGTACTGCTTTATATATAATTGCTGTATATATTTTGTTCTTGAACAAATTGAAATATGTGCACAGGAAATATTATGCGGGAGTTTTTTGTATGATGCTCATGGCAATGAGATTTGCATAAGGGCTGGTGCAAGCTAATGCTGGCCACTCATGACGCGTTAGTCGCAATGGACTTCTGGAAAAACAAAAATATGAACGTCAAAAAGCAATATTAGAGCTACCAACACAACTTTTTAAAATATGGCGCAAGAAGATCAAACGTATAAAATCGGATTACCTTCGAGAATATATAAATATTATTTATGGAAATTAAGTATAACTCCCAAAAAATGGGGTTCTCCTAAGGTTGGTATGTTATTGTTTTAAGAAAATATAATGAATATGTTTGCATTAGCCCTCTGGTTCGGTATTCAAATGGTGGATTTTTGTTAAAAAAATTATATACAGTCGTAGATAACAGGCCGTTCTAGTGCGACGTTATTTTTCCATATTTATTTATGTTAATTTTAATTTTTTTTAATTAAGGAAGTCAGCCCATCCCTAAAATGATTAGGCCGAGCGTTAGCCCTCGATAT
>BSBM01000934.1:4000000-4015000 GCA_027924585.1 Larix kaempferi | reverse complement strand
ACAACAGGTTACGGGTTTGATTCCATCCCCATGTTGTTTGACGAGAGATCATCGACAATTTACTTGTGTGATTTTCCTATAGCTGAGACCCAAAATTTGGAAAATTTGGGCTTGGATTTAGTGGGAAATGCAGTGTTGAGAGGCGTCGCCTTAGACAATCAGAGCTTGCTGGAATTCGCAGAAGATATGGCCCCTAGAATTATTTTAGGGCCTTTGAAATCTCAAGAGGGTTTGAACTATGAACTGACATTAATTAATCCCTGTTCATCTTTTAATGTCAGAGCCATAGAAACTTCGACGAGTAATTGAGTGGATCAAGAATTGCAATGGACAAACGATGTATAGGATACCCGACATGAAATTGACATGCAATTATGGCATATCAAGCATCTTCAATCAGCATTCGAGGCTGGGATATTCATCATAGCCGGAACAATGCCATATTCTCCAACCCACTATTGTTGAAATATGTAGATAGTTTTAATACTAAATGCTGGGATGTAATATTTGTGAGGTTTGGTCTAATTGACTGGCCAATATTTGGATCATTTGCTGTTGTTGTTGAAATATGTAGATAGTTTTAATACTAAATACTGGGATGTAATATTTGTGAGGTTTGGTCTAATTGACTGGCCTTGCAAGGAGCATTATTATTATTATTATTACTATTATTTGAATTCAAAACTGGAAGATTTGGGTTGTCTGCAATCAATAAATGCCTTAAATGCCTACATTAATTTTCGTCCATGAATGCTCTTTCAAATTGCATGACCATCCTAGTATCCCATACCTAAACTGTAACTGTAAAACCTACATTAAATAAATATCTGTGTACTGCTTTATATATAATTGGTGTATATATTTTGTTCTTGAATATATTGAAATATGTGCGCATGAAATATTATGCTAGAGGTTTTTGTATGATGCCCATGGCAATGAGATTTGCATAAAACCCTTTGGTTAAATATTAATAATATGGCCTTTTTGTATGATGCCCATGGCAATGAGCTTTGCATAAAACCCTTTGGTTAAATATTAATAATATGGCTTAAATGTGGATGCTTATCCATAGTACTCCATAATGATGGGGAAGGTTGTAAAAGTCTTTTTTTCCAAATATTTAATAATTTTTAAAGAATTATAAAAAAAACAATATGAAAAATTAAAAAGTAAAACAACTTAAACACATAAGTAAAACAATGTAGAAAATTTAGAAGTAAACAATATTTAAGTCGATATGCGTTTTATTTTAACATTTGGGGGTGGGGGCTGGGTGGGTGATTTTTCATTTTCTTAATAATTGATGGCTAGATTTCAAGGATGCTTGAATATGCTTCCTCTGGTGCATAAATCAATAATTCAGATTTACTCAGTTAACTTAGTTGCCGCATGTTTAAATCCAATCGACACCCATGGTTATTTAAAATAATTTATTGAAATGCTAAGTGGTTCTTCTCAGTTACGTGTATTGGTCTCCACTCACTCCTGGAATTAATTCGTTCGCTCAGCTCCACTCCCCCACACTCCTACACTCGTGTAAAGATACACTGTGTTGTACGACCGCTTAGCACCCCAATTTGTAATGTAACGCTCAAACCCTATAATGTTATTATATCTCCTACAACAAGCATATGCAGCTTACAACAGGTTACGTGTTTGATTCCATCCCCACGCTCTTTGACGGGAGATCATTGACAATTTACTTGTGTGATTTTCCTGTAGTTGAGACCCAGAATTTGGAAAATTTGGGCTTGGAATTCATGGGAAATGCAGTGTTGAGAGGCGCCACCTCAGACGATCAGAGCCTGCTGGAATTCGTAGAAGATATGGCCCCTAGAATTATTTAAGGGCCTTTGAAATCTCAAGAGGGTTTGAACTATGAACTGACATTAATTAATCCCTTTTCATCTTTTAATGTCACAACCATAGAAACTTCGACGAGTAATTGAGCGGATCAAGAATTGCAATGGACAAACGATGTATAGGATGCTCGACATGAAATTGACATGCAATTATGGCATATCGAGCATCTTCAATCAACATTCAAGGCCAGGATATTCATCACAGCCAGAACAATGCCATATTCTCCAACTCGTTGTTGTTGAAATATGTAGATAGTTTTAATACTAAATACTGGGATGTAATATTTGCGAGGTTTGGTCTAATTGACTGGCCGATATTTGGATCATTTGATGTTGTTGTTGAAATATGTAGATAGTTTTAATACTAAATACTGGGATGTAATATTTGTGAGGTTTGGTCTAATTGACTGGCCTTGCAACGACCATTATTGCTATTATTATTATTATTATGATTTGAATTTAAAACTGGAAGATCTCAGTTGTCTGCAATCAATAAATGCCTGCATTAATTTTCATCCATGAATGCTCTTTCAAATTGCATGACCATCCGAGTCTCCCATACCTAAACTGTAACAGTAAAACCTACATTAAATAAATATTTGGGTACTGCTTTATATATATAATTGGTGTATATATTTTGTTCTTGAACAGATTGGAATATGTGTGCATGAAATATTATGCCCGGATGCCTCGGAGTTTTTTGTATGATGCCCACGGCAATGAATTTGCATAAAACCCTTTGATTAAATATTGATAATATGGATTAAATGTGGATGCTTATCCATAGTACTCCATAATGATGGGGAAGGTTGTAAAAGTCTTTTTATCCAAATATATAATAATTTTTAAAGAATTAAAAAAAAACAATATGAAAAATTAAAAAGTAAAACAACTTAAACACATAAGTAAAACAATGTAGAAAATTTAGAAGTAAACAATATTTAAGTTAATACGTGTTTTATTTTAACATTTGGGGGTGGGGGCTGGGTGGGTGATTTTTTATTTTTTTAATAATGGGTGGCTAGATTTCAAGGATTCCCAAATATGCTTCCTCTGGTGCATAAATCAATCATTCAGATTTACTTAGTTAACTTAGGCGCATGTTTAAATCCAATCTACACCCATGGTTATTTAAAATAATGTATTGAAATGCCAAGTGGTTCTTCTCGGTTACGTGTATTGGTCTCCACTCACTCCTGGAATTAATTCGTCCGCTCAACTCCACTCCCCCACACTCCTACACTCTTGTAAAGATCCATTGCGTTGTACGACCGCTCAGCACCCCAATTTGTGATGTAACGCTCAAAACCTACGGTGCTATTATATCTCCTACAACAAGCATACGAAGCTTACAACATGTTACGGGTTTGATTCCATCCCCATGCTGTTTGACAAGAGATCATCGACAATTTACTTGTGTGATTTTCCTGTAGTTGAGACCCAGAATTTGGAAAATCCACGTCTAGAATTCGTGGGAAATGCAGTGTTGAGAGGCGTCGTCTCAGACGATCAGAGCCTACCGAAATTCGCAGAAGATATGGCCCCAGGAATTATTTCAAGGCCTTTGAAATCTCAAGAGGGTTTGAACTATGAACTGGCATTAATTAATCCCTGTTCATCTTTTAATGTCACATCCATAAAAACTTCGACGAGTAATTGAGCGGGTCAACAATTGCAATGGACAAACAATGTATAGGATGCCCGACATAAAATTGACATGCAATTATGGCATATCGAGCATCTTCAATCAACATTCGAGGCTGGGATATTCATCACAGCTAGAACAATGCAATATTCTCCAACCCGCTCTTCTTCTGAGAATTCTAATTATTATTTTTACAAAATTAAGCGACATAGATAGGACGTTATGGGTTCAAATCCTAAGAATGAAATCGTCATCCGATATTTGGATCATTTATTGTTGTTGTTGAAATATGTAGATGCTTTTAATACTAAATAATGGGATGTAATATTTGCGAGGTTTGGTCTAATTGACTGGCCTTGCAACGACTATTATTATTATTATTTGAATTCAAAATTGGAAGATCTGGGTTGTCCGCAATCAGTAAATGCCTTAAATGCTTGCATTATAATTGGTGTATATATTTTGTTCTTGAATAGATTGGAATGTGTGCGCATGAAATATTATGCCCGGATGCCTAGGAGTTTTTTGTATGATGCCCATGGCAATGAGATTTGCATAAAACCCTTTGGTTAAATATTAATAATATGGCTTAAATGTGGACGCTTATCCACAGTACTCCACTTCGTTGAGCTTCGAACTCTTCGACTGCATGGATACCTACTGTCTTCAGGTAGATAATTAATCCACATTTTATTAGTAAATCCTCGTTTCTGTTCTTTGATATTGCTTCCATCTACGAGCATATATTGATTGCTAATATTCTATCCTTTTAATATATTTGAACACTTCAAAGACCAGAACGGTTTGATTGCTAATATATTGGAACACTTCAAAGACCAGAAGGTTTGATTGCTAATATATGGAACACTTCAAAGACCAGAAGGTTTTGTTGGAAAATATGTAATTAATGAGTTGATCATGTATCAGAACTACGCCGACTCTGTTAGTCACCCTGACAGTACTCTTTTGTGTTAGCGCACAGTCTGCAGTGTCAGTCTATCAGTAAGTTCGCAGCCAATCCGGCGCACATCTTCTTTGTATTTATTTCACCACGTTAGTAGTTCGCATGTCAATAAATCTTAGGTTTGAATTAATTACCGTGTTTAATGCAATCCTGTAGCTTCCAAGTGAAGCGATCTTAAGTCAGTTGATTGAAACTCTATAAGTAGAAGCTTATTGTTAAAACTCCGAGAGAGATGTGAAGAAGAGAAATATAGAAGTGAGGATTCGTGAAGTTTGTATCAAGAGCCCAAGCTATGTGAAAGTAAAAAATCGCAGTTAAAACCCATTTCCATGTATTGAGGAGTTGCACAGTTTACTATGGTAAATATATAAGTCCATGTTTATGTTTCATTCTCAAGAATGTTGTATATTGCAAGTCGCACATCATCTCAAGATTTATGCGTGTGAATATTGTTTACATTTACCCACAGTAAAAGAAATCAAGATTTATGAATAGTTCACCGCAACAAAAGTTCTATTCTAACAAGGAGTAACTTCGCGTAAGAGGTTTTAAGTTGTTATGCATTAGAAAATATATTTCATGATAAAGTTTGTTTAAGTGATCCGCGAAGTGTTTGGTAAGTCCACGAAGTAAGTATTGCGAATTTAACTGCACATCATTGCGAAGTTCAACTGCACAATGAAAAGTCGAAATCGCGCAGTTACTCGCCGCGAAGTAAAATGTTGAAATCATGCAGTTAAACCACGAAGTTAATTCTTAGTGAAGCAAGTGTTCCGCAAAGTAGAGTTTGGGGTTCTCTATTGTATGGTCGGTGAAGTCCGAAGAGAAGAAAAAGAAGATATTCATCTACTGCAAAGTTAAATCTTATTTACTGTGCGGTGTGCTTTTCCCTTCATTTGGTAGCAGAGCCTGGTTTACGAAAAGTAAGAATTCTATCTATAAGGTAAAAGCAATGGCTTCCACTTCTAGTAATTTGCAAACTCCAATCTTTTCAGGGAAAAATTATGAATATTGGTCTCTAACTATGAAATCTTTGTTTAGAAGTCAAGATATATGGGAAATAGTCCAGTATGGCTATGCAGACCCAGTAGATCTAGCAGCATACAACAATCTCACACAAGCTGAGAAGGATGTTCTGAGGGAACAAAGGAAAAAAGATGGAAAGGCATTGTTCCACATACATCTAGCAACACATGAATCAATACTCCCAAGAGTAGCAGCAGCGCAGTCAGCTAAGGAAGCGTGGGACACGTTGGAAACTTCATATCAAGGCTTGAATAAGGTAAAGACTGTGAAACTATAATTTCTTAGAAGATATTTTGAATCTCTGTCAATGAAAAATACAGAGTCTGTAGAATCATTCTATACTCATGTTATTGGTCTAGTTAATCAAATAAAGTCTCATGGAGAAACTCTAACTGATCAAAGAGTTGCTGAAAAATTTCTTAGAGTTCTTCCAAAGAAATTTGAATCTTTAGTTGTGACCCTGGAGGAAAACAAAGATCTTTCCACATTTACTATTGATGAGTTGCAAGCCTCATTACTTAATCATGAACATAGAATCAACGGTTTAGATACATCACTAGAAGGTGCATTCATAACACAGTCATCCATAAGTCATGGAAGAGGCAGAGGAAGAAGTTCTTTGCAGAGGAGGTCATAGCAGCAGTCCTGCGCATGTCACTAGTAAAGGCAGAATCAGACCCCCAATTAGCCAAATGGAAAAATGTATGATAAATCAAAAATTCAATGTCACTACTGTAAGAGGTTTGGACACTTCGCATATGAATGCAGGAAGAAGCAATATGACCAAGGAAAGCAAGGTGAAGCACAGTCAAGCAACAACAACACTTCGAACAACACACTGTTCTTAGCATGTGCATATCCGCTGGAATGCAATGTTGTCCAAGAAAGTCCAAATGACATATGGTATTTAGAATCAGGTTGTAGCAATCACATGACTGGTAATTTAAATCTATTTTATAGTCTAGATAAATCAGTTCAAACTGATGTTACACTTGGAAATAATATCCAAGTCACTATTTTGGGAAAGGGTACAGTTGATATTCTAACAAAACAGGGGGAGCAGAAATATATGCCTGATGTTATTATGTTAAAGGTTTGAAGCATAATTTGATGAGCATAGGAAAACTAATGGAAAACGTTTATAGAGTTCATATGATAGGGAAGCGTTGTGTGATCAAATACATATACCCAAGCAATCAATTGATAGCTGAAGTGCAGATGACAAGCAATCACTTGTTTCCTTTGAGGATAACACCAAACATCAAAGGAAAAACAACTCAAGTTGTTCATGCAAATCACAATGAAAATTCTAGATCTGCGTTCAAAGCAGAAAGCAAAGGACCAGACATTCACTGCGATAAGGAAGAAAAAGACAGCGCGATGCAAGCAGCGTTCCAAATAGAAATTCAGGATGAATCCTGGTTATGGCATTTCAGATTTGGACATCTGAATTTTGGTGGGCTGAAGCTACTGCACATGAAGGACATGGTGAAAGGATTTCCATTAATTGAAAAACCAAAGAGATTTTGTGAAGGCTGTATCTTTGGCAAGCAGCATAGACAGACTTTTCCAGTTGGAAAGTCATATAGAGCTCGCACACCACTTGAAATTGTGCATTCTGATATATGTGGACCGATACAAACACCGTCCATGGGAGGATGCACTTATCTTCTCACATTTATTGATGACTTCACAAGGAAAACTTGGTTTTCTTTTCTAAAACACAAATCTGATGCGTTTAGTTGTTTTCAGCAGTTCAAGGCACTTGTGGAGAAGCATAGTGGTTATAGCATCAAGATATTAAGAACAGACAGAGGTGGTGAGTATGTTTCAAATGATTTCTTAAATTTTTGCAAAAATCATGGCATACAGAAGAAATTCACTACACGGTATACACCGTAGTAGAATGGTATCGCGGAGAGGAAAAACAGAACCATTATGGAGATGGCGCACAGTATGTTGGCAGCGATGCATTTGTCAAATGAATACTGGGATGAAGTAGTGGCAACTGTTGTATACATCATGAATCGATGTCCAACAAAGAGTGTGAAGAACAAGTTCCGCAGGAAGCATGGATAGGTATGAAACATAGTGTTTCGCATTTAAAAGTTTTTGGTTGTGTAGCATACGCACATTTTCCATATGAGCTAAGAAGAAAATTAGACAATAAAGGACAGAAACGCATTTTTATTGGATATTTTGAAGACACAAAAGCATACAAGTTGTATGATCCTGTTGCAAGAAAAGTTATTATCAGTTGAGATGTTCAGTTTGTAGAAAATGAAGCATGGGATAAAACTATAAAGAAAAATGTGAAAATTGTGTCACATGTTGAACATGATGACATCGCAGAAGATGTGCTTGAGACTCCACATGCGAATTAGAACTTCGCAGCACTACCTACTCCAAGGACTGCGCAACATGGTTCAACACAAGCAACTCCGATTCAAGTCGCAAAACAATCAACTCTGACAAGCACACCAAGTGCACAACAAACTCCATCAAGCAGTTCGCGCAGTTCGACACCAGCAACTTCACTAAGGACAAGAATTATGCGTGAGATATATGAGACTGGTACACTTAATTCATTCTCATGTTTTGCATTTTTTTCTCAAATTAATGATCCGTTAACATTTGAAGAAGCTGTTGAAGATAAGGTCTGGGCATAAGCGATGGATGAAGAAATAGAATGCATTGAGAAGAATCAAACATGGGAACTAGTTGATGTTCCTAAGGACAAGGTTGTGGTAAGCGTCAAATGGATTTATAAGACCAAGCAAGTTGTTGAAGGAAATGTGCAGAAGCACAAGGCAAGATTGGTAGCAAGAGGATTCACACAGCAGCCTAGCATAGACTTCAATGAAACTTTTGCACTTGTAACTTGAATGGATACAATCAAAACAATTTTGGCCATTGCAGCACATAAGAAATGGCATGTTTATCAAATAGATGTAAAGTCTGCATTTTAAAATGGTTATTTGGAGGAAGAAGTATATGTGGAGCAGCCAAAAGGTTATGAAGTTCCAGGACAAGGACACAAAGTTTACAAGCTGAAAAAGGCACTCTATGGTTTGAAGCAAGCTCCTAGAGCTTGGTACAGTCGCATTGACTCATACCTCATTCAGAATGGATTTCATGGAAGTGAATGTGAGCCAATGTTGTACACAAAAATCAATCAGCAAGGTAATAAGCTAATTGTCTGCATGTATGTAGATGATTTAATATTTACTGGAGATTTTGGCATAGAAGAATTTAGATCAGTCATGGAAAGTGAATTTGAAATGACTAATTTGGGGCTTATGAAGTATTTTCTGGGCATTGAAGTCCAATAGACTGAAAATGAGATATTTATATCTCATTCAAAATATGCAAATGATGTCATGAATAGATTTAAGATGTTAAATTGCAAGACAGCTCCGACACCAGTGATAACAGGTTTGAAATTGAGCAAGGATGATGATAGATCCAATGTAGATCATACTCTGTTTAAAATGATCATTGGTAGCCTTATGTATCTTACAGCGACAAGGCCAGATATCATGTATGGAGTCAGCTTAATCTCAAGATTCATGGAGTCACCAAAAGAATCGCATTGGCAAGCAGGTAAAAGAATTCTGACGTATGTAAGTGGAACAAGAGATTTTGTTATTTTGTATTCAACCTCAGAAAATTTCAAACTCATTGGATACACTGACAGTGATAATGGAGGCAGCATAGATGACAGAAAAAGCACATCTGGGAATACATTTCATGTAGGAACAGGTGTTGTATCATGGGATTCAAAGAAACGGCCCATAGTAACTCTTTCTTCAACAGAAGCAGAGTATGTTGTAGCTACAAGCGATGCATGTCAAGCAGTTTTGATGCGGAGGATGTTAAGTGATATGCCGTAGAACCAACAAGAACCCACAGTCATTTACTGCGACAACAATTTATCTATCGCACTATCAAAGAATCATGTATATCACAAGAGAACCAAGCACATCGACACAAGGTACCATTTTATCAGAGAGTTGATAAATAAAAAAGAAATCTGTTTAGAATTTTGCAGGTCTAAAGATCAAGTAGCAGACATCTTTACCAAACCATTGGCAAAGGACCCATTTCAGTATCTGTGAATTTGTTTGGGAGTGACAAGTTCTGTGCAATGAACTTTGTCTTGCATAGAGCATGTTTTAGCTCTGAAAGATTTTTGTAAAATTTGAATTTTGTTTTATGATCCCCATCCGCTCATAATTAAGGGGGTGTGTTGGAAAATATGTAATTAATGAGCTGATTGCGTATCAGAACTACGCCGGCTCTGTCAGTCACCCTGTCAGTACTCTTTTGTGTCAGCGCACAGTTTGCAGTGTTAGTCTCTCAGTAAGTTCACAGCCAATCCGGTGCACGTCTTGTTTGTATTTATTTCATCGTGTTAGTAGTTCGCATGTCAAGAAATCTTAGGTTAGAATTAATTATTGTGTTTAATGCAATCCTGTAGCTTCCAAGTGAAGCGATCTTAAGTCGGTTGATTGAAACTCTATAAGTAGAAGCTCATTGTTAAAACCCCGAGAGAGATGTGAAGAAGAGAAATATAGAAGTGAATATTCGCGAAGTTTGTCTCAAGAGCCCAAGCTCTATGAAAGTAAAAGATTGCAGTCAAAACTCATTTCCATGTATTGAGGAGTTGCGCAGTTTACTATGGTAAATATATAAGTCTATGTTTATGTTTCATTCTAAAAAATGTTGTATATTGCAAGTCGCACATCATCTCAAGATTTACCCGTGTGAATATTGTTTACATTTACCGGCAGTAAAAGAAATCAAGATTTACGAATAGCACCCCGTAGTGAAAGTTCTATTCTAACAAGGAGTAACTTCGCATAAGAGGTTTTAAGTTGTTATGCATTAGAAAATATATTTCATGATAAAGTTTGCTTAAGTGATCAACAAAGTGTTTGTATGCGTGAAGGTGGTAGTACCTCGGTAACTATGGAGATAGAGAAGTTTGTGAGCACTATAGTAATGAATCTCTGTGAGGGCACTCAAATAGGTACTCGATGTGATCTCTTAAACTACCAAGAACCTCTGTGATCCAAGAGAGAGATCACGTAATACTTCTAGAATAAAGATTCATGGGAGGGAAGCGAGTTCCAAAGAACCTTGCGAAAGGAAAGGTTTGATTTGATTCTCTTCGAGAAGTGTAAGTGCATTTCCCTTGTTGTTTTCCTTATGAGGTTTTTACCTCCAATGGTTGGTTACAGTAGATCATGAGGCGGTAACACTCTATTGTTTTACCTCTACCATTGACGATAGCATCTTCTCTGTGCATGAAACGTATATGACCTTCGTTGTTGATATGTTGTGATTGCTATTAGTTTAATTTATAAGCGTTCCAGGCCTTGGATCAGAAAATAAATATATGCGTTTGTTGGGTGGACCGATTTGTTGCTAAACCTTCACTCCTCTGTTTTGATCCTTAGGATCACCTTGTCACAGTAGTTTTGTTTGAACTATAATATTTTTTTATATATGCCCACAGACCAAGCAACCGGTCCAATCCTCTGCGTAGCTGTAAGCTCAAATATTATTTTTTTTATAACCGTTGCCCTTACGTTTTTCCTAAAAGAACGCCTATAAGCAGTTTTTGGTAGTTTACTACTTTAGATGTATTTAATATACTCCTGGTATGTGCTGAGTTATGTCTTCTCAAGCGCTGAAGTTCTACGGCGGTCAGAACCTATGGTAGGAGTGAGTAAATGTTGTGCATTAAGCACACATACATCATAAATATGTAACTACATAAAACAACAGAATAGATATCACAAAACAATCACACAAGAGACATAGAAATATACGTGGTTCACCTACTGAGTGTGGGCTACATCCACGGGACAAGGGCATGAATTCTTTATTCATCATCAACATAGTTTACAAACTATCCCGGAGAGGTCATAAAGCCCCAGCTCAATATCTGCCTCAATGGGCCACATATTTAAGATCCTCCTTTTTCAGTTACACATAACCGATAGCTGATTATACCATTGGTGAAACCACCGTGAACCAACTTGACCTCAACCGTCAATTGGTTGTCACATTCCAACAATCTCCACCTTAACAACAATTTACCTAATGCCCTGCCCTTGTCCATTTGTGCTTCTAAATACCAAAGCACCCATTTCACTGCTTCACTTGGATTTGTCATGTATCCACTGACAACACCAACTGCATGTGAAAAGATCTCATCACATACATCACACCAGCGTACCATACACGAGACATATAACCCTTTTCTTCGTTACTTGGACATCAACCTGAAGAAAGCTTATGATCTTTACCAGTTTCACATTTCTTGAGTATCATTACCATGTACTCTTGCTGTGATAACCAAACCTTAACATCAATCCGTCTCTTGTACATTTACACTCAAGATTGTTTTGTTGCTCCCTGATTCTTCATCATAAATGTCCAACCGAACCAATCTGTTGATCGTATCCATGCTTGTGCTTGTTTCAAGCATAACGCCAACAATCCAAAAAACACCAAGATAGTGAATACCATAAACCCAATGGTTACAACCACTTATTGTAAAACCTGGTTCACCATGAAGAAATCAAAACATCTTGTACCAAATGCTTGAGCTTGCTCTTCAAGCCATACAATGATTACCTTGAGATTGCAAACAAAATCTTCCTATGCAATCCTGAGCACCTTCTATGCTCCACCTCGAACTTTACATCCGAAGACCTTAGCCAAATCCGGCCAAGACAACCAAATGAGCCTTTACCGCTCACCTTCAGGTCTATTACATTGGAGTTAACCAAGACTTTAAAATAGGCTTCATTACATGTAATTTCATGGCAACAAACATACTATGGGCAACCAATACCATGCGCCCAACAACCAACTCATGCTCTACCCCTTTTAGTATACCTAAATCTACGTCTATATTTTTCATAGGTAACTAAACAACCTAGGGTATGCATGCCATTCCAGGTCTTACAGTCATATGCCCAATTACAAAATTTTACAACTCCAACTCCATAAAATAACACTTAAAATTTAGAAAACCTCAACCCGAGAAACAACGAGACACCTCCTCTTGCATATATACTCCATTTACTTACCATTTACTTAATGACTAGGCAGCATTTACGCAAATGTCTTCCATGCAATCTGCATCTCTTCAACATCACCCAAAATACTGGACCATGCATGACCTCCAATGAAGCATCTGAACTTCACATCGCTCACTCTCTTTCACGTAGGGACGCAGGGACTTCAACACAACACCTCCAACGCATAACAAGATTACGGCGCCCTTGTTGAGCACGACGGCTGCTATCTGGCGACCTCCACCATGGTCGACCTCCACCTCCACTGGCTGTAACCACCACGGGCTACAACACCGGCTAGGAACTCCACTACACGGGCTCAACAGACTCTTCTTCCACCTCACCTTCACAGAGTTGGCAGAGCTACATGTCTTCTACACCACACGAGCTTCAAACCGGGCGTCATCCACCTCTGCAGCTATCACTTGAAGGCTGCAAACTCCATGGCAACGACTCCATTGTGGTGTGGTGGCTCTCTGTCAACAGAGTGGCTTTCTGTCAACACGACCTCTTGCTGGCTGCTACACCACAAGCTCGACCTCTCCAACTGCAGGCTAGCACCCCACTGTATCAACAATGAACTCATGCTATATTGCACGCAACGACAGCAGCTTCACACACGGGCTCATCCCTTTTCTGCACTGCACGCCCTTCTCTGCACAAACAACACAGCTTTGGTCTGCTCCCCAACTAATTCTCAGTGCTCCTCCTCCCAAGAACGACGTCCCAACAAACTCGGCAACTACACAATCTTCCTGCGTGTCCTCCATAGCGACTGGCTTCCACACAACGGTATCTTTCAGGAATGGTGATGGCGAATCTCTCTCCCCGCGTGGATCTTTCCTTCATGCTGCACGATTGCACAACCTCCTCGGGCCTCCAACTCCCTTCACGATAGCCTCTGCATCACGAGCTTGACCCTCACGCCAACGTTCTCTACTGGCTCCTCACGGCAGGCGAAATTTACAATAAAATAAATATATCGAAATGTGATATCATGCTGTGTAGTCTTTAAGGATTCATTGCAGATGATCACGTCCCTTCAACCTCTACACACAAACTCCAACCGCTGATCTCATGCTAAGCTCTTCACGCAGAAACGATGGTGGCTCTATTCACTTGCAAACTCCTCGAGACAACGGACAGACGAGCTAGCAACTCCTACACGGGCTCCTGTATCTCAGACGCTGCACTCACAACCTTCCACACGAACAGTGGTGACTCGGTGGCTCCTCCATGCACACTTTACAGCGGATTGGATAGGCTCTCATGCGTGGATCACTTGTGGCTTTCAGGTCTCTAGCAGGGACGACTCCGGTGGCTCTCTGTTAGTAGACAGCTTCAGGCTCTCTTCTTCACACAGAAATGCACCAGTATTCACGCAGGCTTCTCCACATGCTACGGATTTGTCCACAGCTTCTTGGAATATATAGTTCGTGGCTCTTCTCAAGCTCTCCTTCATGCCGAAAGACTCCACTACTTCTCTCGGGCCCCTCCTCCTGAGCACGGTTTCTTTCACAGACTCACGAGCTCTCCCCTCTGCATGATCTCTTCCATGCCTCCTGCCAATGCTGCAATGGTTGGCTCCTCCCTCAGAGGTCTGAGGCTCTCTCTTGTTCTCTGAAACTTTATGCTCTTCACTTGAGCTTTGATACCACTTGTTGTGCATTAAGCACACATACATCATAAATATGTAACTACAGAAAACAACAGAATAGGTAGCACACAACAATCACACAAGAGACATAGAAATATACGTGGTTCACCCACTGAGTGTGGGCTACATCCACGGGACAAGGGCGGGCATTCTTTATTCATCATCAACATAGTTTACAAACTATCTCGGAGAGGGCATAAAGCCCCAGCTCAATATTTTCCTCAATGGGCCACATATTTAAGATCCTCCTTCTTCAGTTACACATAACTGATAACCGATTATACCGTTGGTGAAACCACCGTGAACCAACTTGACCTCAACCATCAATTGGTTGTCACATTCCAACAGTAAACCATGCCATAAGTTCTTAAAGTTCAGCTTATAGTAATAAATATTTTTTTACTGACCAACTATATATCTGCATTAGCTTCAAAATGTATTTCTTTTATGCCTATGTGTGGTACGCAGAACCCCTTTGAGAGGGAAGGCGCAATAGGTAGATCTCTGCGTCATATCCATATTTTTATTTCTTTATTTATTTATGAGTTTCTCTTTTGGATCTCCATGGAGAGATCAGAGGTAATAGACAACCTCGTTCAAACTCTATAGGATCAATACGTAATTGTATGGATAATTAATGAAGCACTTTCTACGTTTTAATAGTTTATGCTGCTGAGAAAGAGTGGGGCAAGATAGAACCGTACTCATAAATCTTGGCTTTGAGTTCTTAAAATTTTATATTCTAAACTAAG
>BSBM01000934.1:3975000-3995000 GCA_027924585.1 Larix kaempferi | reverse complement strand
GAGACATCAAACTATAATTAAACAGTAATCAAATCTTAAGACACATTAATCGGTCATATTTGGAAAGAGAAGAACGTCTGATCTTTATTAATGAATGAAAGCAAGTACATAAAATTATACCTTCCTTCAAGCATGGCACTTCACGAAACCTAGATTCAAGGTCTCCTGCTTCCGTTCTCCAAGGATCCCAACCTCTAAGCAATTGTACTAGGGTTTACCAAAACTGAAGCACAAGAGAGGGGGATGAGGGTCTCCATTCCTCCAGCATAACTTTGCAATTGGGCTTCGTTCTTTCACATGGCCCTTCTACCCTCCTTATATAATCAATGAGGAAGAGGAAAAGAAGTTATAACCACTCAAGAGGTTTCCCAACCAACTTAACTTACTCGAATTTCGATATTTTTGACCAAAACAAGAGTGTACCCTACTCTACAGTATACAAAGTCGCGTACATATGGCAATGGGCGCTACTTTAAATGAGACAAAGTCGCGTACACACGCTACTATTATAACAGTAGAGTCGCGCTCATAGTGAAAAATGGCCAAAAACAAGCTTTTCTGCTCATTTTCAGGAGATAGTTTGGTCTAGAAAAATGTTCCTAAAGGTCATATACATCAAATGGGTCAAGAATGAGGTAATTTCAACCATTTTTAATGTCCCAAATGACTCCTCCATCCACAAATGTCCTGTTGTGTGACTGAACTTATTCTCAAGAAGTGTCGTCATGCGACCAAGGGAAGCAAGTGTCGTCACGGACGGAGAGGTGTCATTTCAAGCTATAACAGATGCCCCCTAATGTATGAGGTCAGAGGGAGTGCGGGAAACGATGGCCGAAATACATTATAAATAAAAAAGAGTTGAATCATGGAGGAACGGAGAAAACAAGAATCATAGGCTCAAATGAAGTACCTGAAAGCAAAGGCAAAGTCAGACAAACTTATCCTTGGGGTAACTGTCCATGGTCAAATGGTGGAACATGATCTCCAAGAGGATACAATAATGATCCAAATACTGATGCATATATCATGGCCACTAAAATACAAGCGTGGATCCATGAGGAACATAAGTGTAAACATAGCCACATAAATACAAGGTGGATCTATGTCAAAACTGGAGAACATAGCCATAGATAACAAGCTGGATCTATGTCTCATCAAGAGCCCAAAAAGAGTGTGGCCCAGTCTTGCGCAACTTGGGCGATAACATAAATGAGGTGATGCTATCGAGGATCCCAAGGTCTTCATCCAAAAACAACCCAAGGTACAAACCTATCCATGCGAATAAATGAGTTGATGTCGAACATGGGAGGTATCGTTTGATTACCGGTCATTGATGTATACCGTTAACAAACGCGAGGGTGTCCACCAATAATGAAAATGGAACCCAAGGTACCTAGTACATTCAAGCAAGTGCGAATAGATGGTCTTGCCGTCGAACACTTGAAGAATCCATCGGATAGGAGACATTGATGTATTCCCATCTATCCAATAGCGAGGGAAACTGCCACTAATGACTGCAATCCCCAAGGTACTAACCGAAACTCTAAACTTCATTCCCAGAGCACAATGAGTTGAAGTCGATGGGAAGAAGTCCGTTGGAAGGGAGGCCTTAATGCATCCTCCATCATCCAACATGAGGGACACTCAAAAGGTATGAGCTGATTTGGAGTAGGACGGAACACAGGATGAAACATACTGACACCAAGGAATGGCCGACACATGAGGTCAAGGCAATTGCAGAATGGTCGACACAGGTTATATCCTTGAACAGTGAGCACGACACAAGAGTGACTGAGGCAGCTTTGAACACAAAGGGACCATGATGCAAATCCGCAATGGAGGAGACATTAACAGATTCTCTATATGATTGGAAGACTAACCAAACGGAGGAGTAAGAACTCTGAGATCAGGTTTATCCTAAGGCCAACACTAGAACCCAACTTGTTTGATAGACTCAAAACAGGTGCTTTGTTCAAGGAAATAGTTGACTTGCTGCCATCATATTGAAAGATATTTTAACATTCTTCCCTTCCCTTTCCTTTTTCATTTTTTAACGAGCTTGACAAAGAACTAAAGCATGCTCGACGGTATTTTCATATTTAAGGAGTCTGAAAAACCTAGAAGAAAACTCCATACACCTATCCGTGGATTTTATATCGAGCCCGGATTGGTCTGTGCTCGGCGGTGTTTTCTTGCTTATAGAGTTGAAAAACTTAAACAGTCCTCTATACACCTATCCGTGGATTTTATATCGAGCCCGGATTGGTGTGTGCTCGCTTGGTGTTTTCTCATTTCGAGAGTCTGAAAACTCTAAAGAGAGACTCCAAAGATCCTTTTTCGTAAAGTTAGTCTCCTTCCTCGAAAAAGTGTAAAATGATGGAAGAAGAACTCTTCTAGCACATACAAGAGTATACCTAGAGTATACCTTTTCCGTAAATTATCCACCAAGGCCCGGAAAAGGGGTAATTCTATACCTAAGTGGATGTCGGTTCAGTTATTTTAACGAGCCTGAAAAGACAACTATGCTCGGCAAACTTTTCCTATTTAAGGAGTCTGAAAAGGGCTTAAAAGAACTCCATAGGGATCTTTTCCGTAAAGGTTTAACGAGTCCGGAAAAGTAAACTCATGACCTCCTTACTTTTTTTAATGAGCTCAAAGGAGATACGGAAAATGCTCATAACTTCCTTACTGTTTTTAATGAGCTCGAAGTGAAGATGAAAGAAATGCTCATAGCCTCCTTACTGTTTTTAACGAGCTCGAAGGAAAGGTGGAAGACTGCTCGTAACTTACTTACTATTTTTAACGAGCTCGAAGTAAAAGAAGAATGCTCGAAATGGGAGGAAACGAGTGTCAGGGACATGCAAAACTAGCTCCAAGCGCATGGAACAAAGCTATGCCTAATGCAAGGAACATGGGTAAGATAAGGACACTGAGGGTGTGTCTCCTCCAGGTAAAAGGTGTCAAATTGAAAAGGCAAAATGATACAGGGCTTAGCGGAAATGAGATCAGAGATGGAGGCTTATACAACGGGCTAAAAGCGTGGAAGCCGGCTTCAGGCTCATTAGCGCAAGCGGGATCATAATAGATGCATATGCAATTTGAACACAAAGATGGGAGCCTTATCAGGGATGGCCAGAAATATGTGAGGAAGAAAGATATGAGGCTTCTTCTCAAAGTCATGGTAAATCTAAAAAGGCTCCCGAGCCTATGAGAAAAACTCAGCATGGGCACCAGAATGGCATAAGGGTGCTGACTAGGGTGACCCATGTTAGGTAGGCTCTGCTGTCGGACTGGTGCACAATGCATAAAGAGATGGCTAACACACCAATATACAACAGGTTCGACCCTATGGTGAATTCGGATGGCAAAAGGTTCAAATGCAACATAACAGCGGGGAAGCCTAAACCTATATGCAAGGTTCCGAATATACCTGACATGGTTGCACAAGGTGTCGAAAAGGACCAGTAAGCAAGTATACATCCAGCTAAGAATCCTGTCTCCAAGAAACATTAGTACCGGGATCATATCTAAAACATATGTAAAGGAAGACCCGATACAAGTCATTGTGGTAGAAATACTTTCAACTTCACTATCATCAACAGCAGGCATAAACAAAGCAGAGTTTTCGAATGAAGACTCTATGGTGCCCAAGCCCGAGGACTTACAATCAACAAGATCAAATTCAAGATGAAGATCAAAGTTGAAGGACATGATGGAATCTATAGAAACAAATTCATCATCACGGGAGTTGAAAATTCTAGAAGCAGAATCAAACTCAGCAGGAACACCGATTTGCGGATCTATAGGAAAGTCCAAAGACTCAACAGTAGGAAGATCAAACTTTAAGGTCAAACCGGGGCTGGACATGACTGCGACTGGATCAACATCCAAATGAATGGCAGACTGTACTATAGACTCTAGGAAAACTTCATCGGAAGGAAGTATATCATCCCAGATAGAATACATATCTAAACATTCAGATGGAGGTGTCACTTGGTCAAAAGCTGGGACCAAGTCCCGAGAAGGTAAGCATGAACTCAGAGACTTCTTCTCAGTAGCAGTTGAACTCAAGGAACAATATGCCACATGAGGCGCATGTGACATAGTAGTGCCTAATGACGAGGGATCAGACTGGTCTACAGATGGGTAATAAGGAGGATCAACGAATGCAAGCTGGTCGATGGTGACAATGTTTTCGTTATGAGGGAAATGCATCACACGAAAAAGCGTAGACACCACAGCATGCATAGCATAAACGTAATCACGCCCGAGGATCATATCAAAGTCCATAGGGTCCTTTAAAACCATAAAATCAACTAAGACTGTTTTTCCACCCAAGGTAACAGGTGCCTGACGGAGGAATCCGATCGGTTCACTAGGTCTTCTATCAAAGGTCAACGGCCAATTAACAGCTGGAATAACATTAGGGAAACCCAAATCTCTCCAAGCATAAGAGGATAAGATACTAACAGAAGCACCTTCATCAACAATACATCGATCAACCGTATGGTTCCCGATATCAACCTTTATTTGAAAAGGTTTCGAAGAAGGAAGACGAGGCTCGGCTAGACTATTCCAATCAAAGGAAACAATCCTAGGGCTTGGTAGGGGTTCAAATGGCACAGATGAAGTGCCCCCTTTTTCAGGAACATCCAAACTGGAAATGCAGAAGACTTCAGTAGTAGGTGCATCAATCTCTGAAGGACTGATGGGATCGGTCGAAGATTGCATCGATTCAATCACTTCACTCTCCGAAGGAAGAGTGGGGTCGACCAAAGATTGCATTGGTTCAAAAACTTTATCAACCAAAAGTTGATCTGGCTGCAGGGAATCTATAGACAACTCAAGAACAGAGGTTCCTTCAGACATGGACCACACTCTTCGTACCTCTGGAATGGCAGGGCATCGGTGAGTAAGGTGATCTCCCTTACAAAGTTTACAAGGGAACTTTGGTTTCCGTCCTATAGGTTTAGACTCCTTTACAACGTCAGTACTCTCAGCATGACTAGCATTGGCTGACAGCTTGCCCCCAGCATGACTCACAGAGGCTGGTTGCTCAGAAGCAAAAGACTTTTGAACTAAGGACCACACTTTTTGCACTTCTGGAAGTACAGGGCACAAGTAAGTAAGGTGGTCTCCCTCGCAAAACTTACAAGGGAACTTAAGCTTCTGTTTGTTGGGTTTGTCGACAATGTCAACTCCCTCAGCATGACTTGCAGTGGCTGATCTGGTGTCTCCAGTATGACTCACAGGAACTGGTGACTTGTCATTAATATGACTAGCAGTGATCAATGACGTGTCCTCAACATGACTGACAGTGGTTGAAGACAAACTTTCAGTATGATTTTCAGTGACTAAAAGTTTTCTCCCAGCATGACCTCCAGAGGCTGGGTGGGTGCCCCCTGCATGATTTGCAGAGGCAGGGTGCTTGCCCCCTTGTTTTGGCATCTTCTTCCTATTCTTCCCCCGTCTATTCCTTTTAGACTGCTGGTTACTAGTATTGCTACTTTCGCCACATGAGGTAGAAGGAGGAGGAGAAGATGTTACTGGCAAAGGAGGCACGGGGTTCTGATGCTCTTGATTTGAGGTGCTCACAAAAGAAGTGTCAGGAGCATGCAAGGCATTCAGAGTGGAAAACAACCAAACCGGCAGCCCAATAGTGAATCCAGGAAGATTCAGAGTAGCCATTAAGGGAGCACCAATGTTTCCAATGAATGGAACAGCACAAGGATCCCCCGGAACAGGGGTACCTTGATTGGCACTCGCCGGAATGCTAGACATAGTTTCCTGCTCAAATGAACAAGAAGTTCTCTAAGGCAAACTAAAAAAAAAGTAGCACAAAGAGCACACCACTAAAAAAAAGGTCCTAAGTAAATCAAACCAGGAAAACAGATGCCTTCCGGAGAAGAGTCTGGGATGATGAGGGCCCAGAACAGATCAACAAAGGATGAAGGACAGTTACCCGGGGTCCACAATACAATGACTAAGGGTGCAAGCGCTGGAATCACCCAACCGCCCTCCCAAAGACCTGCAAGGGATTTCCTCCCACGTCTGTCCTAGGTACAGCGGATATACCCTCCGCTGTCACCTGTGTATGAACCTAGAGTCTGATACTAAGGATACCTCAACACCGAAAACTCCTGGGGGAACAGTCACCGGTCGAATCAGAAAGCGTGGGCAGGGTAGCTAAGCCCGAAACTCGAAAGAGTCCCCAATACGCAATCCGATCCTGGCGTATGCTCGAACAGAAAGTAGGAGGGGTATTCCCACAAACTGATCTCACATTGACCTACTGCATATGCTCCCAGGCAAATTTTGAGTGAGGTGGGTTTGCCTAATGATAGTCTCACTACGATTTTTGCGCAATGTGTGATCTTGGGTGGTTTAAGGTGTTTTAAACCCAAGATCCTAACCAAAACTAGTTGGTGTAGTGTAACCTAGAAAAGAAAATGTTGCTAGTTCATTTTATTAGAGTTCATTTTAAAGGTTACTTGATTACTCAAAAAGGTAGTGGGTGTGTGAGAGTGGTTATAATAGAAATAGAGTACTGAAAATGAAATATTTACCACCAAACAAATCTTTTTCTTTTCAATGCAAGTCTTAAAATTCTGATCTAGAATGCATGTGCAAATGCAATTTTTTAATCTTTTGAATGCAAAAAGGTAAAAATAAAGTCTAAATGTAAAAAATTAAACTCAAAACCTAAGAATGCAACTACTCAGGCAACTAGGTATGCAAAAGAAAATTTGTTCTTTTTGATGCAAAGCACTCTAAAATCTTTTAAGCCACTTGCAAGGTACTCTATTTAGAAAATGAATCAAAATTCTTTATGCTTTTCAAAGGTAAGAAACAAAAACTGAAACTAACATACTATCAAAGCAAAGAAAAGAAACTTTCAGGTTCTCTTTATGAAACAGTAAAAGCTACCAAATATGACTTTCAAATTCTTATTGATGTAAGCATGCCAAACATTGGGAAAAGAGTACGAAAACTACTTTTAGACCCAAATGAAGCAAATGACCTATGAAGAAGTATGGTTTGGTAAAGTCAGGTCTGCACATAAACAATGCAAACAAGGTCTTGAACAACAGCCAAAACACTTGAGCTTTCACTACAAAAGAAAAACTAAAAGCATAAGGGAGGACAAGAAACCAACCTAAAAGAGAAATTTCACTCAAATAGATACAAACAGGGTCAAAAAGACTCAAAAGGTTTCAAATCCAGTGGAAATGGGGCAAGCAAGTTCAAACAGACTCAAATTAGGGTACAAAACACCAAACAGGTCCACAACCCCCCAACTTAAGTCAACAAACCCCAAAACTTTCCAGACAAGCCCAAATTGATCAAAAGAGGTTCAAATCATGAATGTAGGATCAATACAAGGATGGGAGACCACTTACAGGGGTTTAACACAGACCTAGGGTCATCAGGGTCCCCAAAAAATGCAGCCACAGCCCCCAGATTCGGGTCCACAACCCAAAAACTCAAAAAATCAAATCCAGATTTTGAGCGCTACTATGTATGAAGGAAACTAGCGCTCATAGCAGTATGGGCGCCACTGTGCAAAGGAAAAGTAGCGTATGAGCGCTACTGTGTGGTACAAACAGTAGCGTACAAGAAAAAAAGTCTAAAAAACAGGGTTAAAACCCCCAAACTGGGTCCACAAAGGTTTACAAGGGCTGGGAAGGGTCTGTAAAAAGCCCAGGAGGGTCAAACAGAGCCTACTAACTGATCCTAATCAAGAAAATGAACAAAGACCATCAAACAAGACTGAAGAAATGACCTTGGATACCCCTAAGCAGTTAGGCTTATTCCCCAGTGGAGTCGCCATTCTGTTGTGGGGAAAATGCACCTATAGTTCAGGGGAGAAACTACCAACTTACGGTGATAAAGATAGACTAACAAGCATTCTGCAAGTACAACAAATAAATAAAGAGATTAGGGTTTGGAGATGTAGGCACCTTATTCAGAAGGTTGATCCTAGCTTTGCCTCCCTCGCTCTTCGATGCTTATCCAGTGTCGCAATGCCCAGACCTGCAAAACAACTTGATACCTTTCTCAAATACATTTGACTACATATATAATACTGATATCTATAATGGAAAGAGACATCAAACTATAATTAAATAGTAATCAAATCTTAAGACACATTAATCGGTCATATTTGGAAAGAGAAGAACGTCTGATCTTTATTAATGAATGAAAGCAAGTACATAAAATTATACCTTCCTTCAAGCATGGCACTTCACGAAACCTAGATTCAAGGTCTCCTGCTTCCGTTCTCCAAGGATCCCAACCTCTAAGCAATTGTACTAGGGTTTACCAAAACTGAAGCACAAGAGAGGGGGATGAGGGTCTCCATTCCTCCAGCATAACTTTGCAATTGGGCTTCGTTCTTTCACATGGCCCTTCTACCCTCCTTATATAATCAATGAGGAAGAGGAAAAGAAGTTATAACCACTCAAGAGGTTTCCCAACCAACTTAACTTACTCGAATTTCGAGATTTTTGACCAAAACAAGAGTGTACCCTACTCTACAGTATACAAAGTCGCGTACATATGGCAATGGGCGCTACTTTAAATGAGACAAAGTCGCGTACACACGCTACTATTATAACAGTAGAGTCGCGCTCATAGTGAAAAATGGCCAAAAACAGGCTTTTCTGCTCATTTTCAGGAGATAGTTTGGTCTGGAAAAATGTTCCTAAGGGTCATATACATCAAATGGGTCAAGAATGAGGTAATTTCAACCATTTTTAATGTCCCAAATGACTCCTCCATCCACAAATGTCCTGTTGTGTGACTGAACTTATTCTCAAGAAGTGTCGTCATGCGACCAAGGGAAGCAAGTGTCATCACGGACGGAGAGGTGTCATTTCAAGCTATAACACATATATTGTGCACTTATCCTTTGAAATAAAAAGACTTTCTCGGGTTGACAATAAATTTCATATGCTCTGTGTGTTTGGTATTAATTTATCTGCAAATAGAGTGCTTGACATTTTGGCGCCGTTGCCGGGGAAGGATGAAAATTAAACACTAGTCATTAGTTGTATCTGATAATCGCTTTTAGACAGTCTTTTTGTTTGTTTTTGAATGATCTGCTTCGCATGAATACGAGGAGGGTAAAACGCGATCACCTCCCAACCCCCAAAACCCCACAAATTACTAACAGTGCAGGTGGTTCGGGTCGTGGTCGAGGTCCACCGCTGGGTAGAAGAACATTCATCGATGACCTTGTTGACAAAACTGACTCAGCTGTCAGAACTCGTCAACAGGAGACTCCTATCAGAAGAGGCCCTGCTGATCTTGGAGCGCTAGCATCAGGATCCACAGTGGAAGATACAGGAGCAGCTGTGATTCCTGCATATACCCCTGCTAAAGAAGGAACGGCTGATTCAGCTGTTACAATTGAAGAATACGCAGCTGTTACAACTGAAGAATACGCAGCTGTTACAACTGAAGAATACGTAGCTGTTACAACTGAGGTAAGGAACGCAGGAACGAACGAAGGAGAGGATACAAAAGAAAATATGAATAACAGACATGAGAACGAAGAGGAAGAAGCAGTGGTACAATACCATCATGAAAATGATTCCCTGCCAGAAGAAACTATGGCTACATTGCAATTCCCAATACAGCAGCTAGAAGGGACAGCTCCAATGAAAAACATCTCACCGTCAGTGTTGCCTCGCTTCCATGGCAGGGCGGCAGAAGATCCAGATGAATTCCTTTTTGAATTCAATATCCTCTGTCGTAGCTATGATTATGTCATAGATGCCCAAAAGTTGAAACTTTTTCCTGCCACCCTGAAGGACAATGCATTACGATGGTTCATGAGCCTTGGGGGAGGAACTGTTGCTAATTGGAATAAGATGAAGCAAGTGTTCCTGGAAAAATATCAAGAATATTGCAACACCAGGGACAAAAGGGAGGAGTTATTTAAGATGGTACAGAAGGAGGATGAAATTTTGGAGGATTTTGTAGAGAGGCTGCTGTACAATGTGCAGAGAGATGGGCAGACGAACATGGGACTAGATGTGCTCAAGATAATCCTGCTTCGAGGGATCAAGGACGATTGTTTAGACATGCTAAATTTATTAGGAAAGGGAGATATCTCTAAAGAACCTTTTGAGACAATTGTGGAATTATGTAAGAGATACTCCAGGGGATCTTCTAGGCATAACAAGCAGAATAAATGAGATAAGCTGGAACGTGATGTCTTCGACAGAACTCAGAAGTCATCCAATGGGGGAGCTACACGTGCGGAGATAGGCAATCTTCTTGAAAATTTTAAAACAGAAATGATGAGCTCTATCTCTTCAGAGATTGATGTCTTGAAGGCCAAGCAAAGACAGGCAGTGGAGGATCTCACACTAGGTGTGTTCTGTCCCCGATGTAGAAAGACTCATCCACTGAAAGAATGCCCTCTTGAAAAAATACAAGTGTGTCAGCTGTGCGAGCTGAACCATGATATGAAAGAATGTCCCACATTGCCCCAAGTGAAGGCTGTTCTACAGGCATCAACTCCAGAAGTGGATTCAGCCTACTTCATTGCACAGAAGAAACCCTGGCAGCCTCGGAATCAAGGTATGTCTCCCGATTCATTTCCATTTTTGAATAATTTGAATAATTGGAATACTAATATGCAAAATGTGAATACACAATTCCCTTCAAATTATGCTCAGTGGAATTCTCCTCAACCTGCGATGCAAGGTTATAATTCATGGAGTCCTTGGACACAGCCACCACATCAACCTACGTCATGGTCTCCTGGATGGAGGAACTTCCATCCTGGGAACCAGTTTCCTCGACCACCTCCACCTCAACAGTTACCGTATTCTCCTCCATATCCTCAATTTCATCAATATCCTCAATACCCACCTCAGCAATCACAGCTGCAGCTGCAAAATAATCCTGTTCCTAACATACCAATACGGCCTCAGCTGCCTGCCCAACCTAACCCTAACCCAAATAATAAAACAGTCCACCAATTGGAGGCTCTCAATATGCCGGCCTACTCTCTCTCCCCTGTACCTTGTAATGATATTCGCCTACGGTCTGGGAAGATAGTAGAACATATCTCACCGTCTGTGCATGAAAAAGAAGAGAGTTCCCAGCATCCATTTGATCCGGTTCCTATCACTAAAGGTGCTGAGCATCCCTCAGATGGGACGGCTGAAACATTAAACGATAAATCAGATAATACGCAGCCTACCCAGCTGGTAAGGAAACCACCCTACCCTGAGAGACTGATGCTGCCAAAAATAGGGGGGCAACCCCAGTTCAATCTCTTAGGAGAGTTGAAGAACCTTTATGTTAAGATCCCCCTTTTGCAAGCCCTTCAAGATGTACCTATTTATGCTAGAACTGTTCGGGACCCGTGCACTAAAAGACCGGGAAGGAAACCCAGAGATCCTCCTACTGTTCATGTCATAGGGAATTTATCTGCTTTAATGACCGGAAAAACCCCTATAACCAAGTATGAGGATCCTGGCAATCCTACTGTCACTGTACACATAGGACAAACGCAGATACCCAACGTACTAGTAGATTTAGGAGCTGCGATCAATGTTATAACAATGGAGACTGTAAAGAAGCTCGGATTCACCAATATTAGACCGACCCCTACCATCTTGGAATTGGCAGACAGATCCACCATCAGACCCGAAGGGATTTTGGACGACCTTGTCATTTCAGTAGACTCGTGGGAATACCCTGCCGACTTTCTGGTATTACAACCAAAATCACAGCTGGGGGGACACCCATTGATCTTGGGGAGGCTTTGGTTGGCTACAGCTGATGCTTGCATCAGCTGTCGATCAGGATCTATGACTATATCTGATGGTATGGAAACCAAAAACCTCACCCTGTACCCTCTAGCACGGGCGAGTCTAGAAACTGAAACTTCCCTTTGGATAGAACAGGAAGAGGAGGAGGATGTTCAGCCATTACTAACAATAGGGAAGGCACTAACCTTCAAAAATGAAACAGAAGATGATGCCATTAATAATTTCATTAGAGAACCTGCTTCAATAGATAAGGAAGTTTATCAACTCCTGAACAGTACCCTTGGGAAGGAAGAACAAGAACAGATTACGGAGGAAGCACTAGTCAATGACACAAACATAATCCCAGTTTTGAAAAACTCGAGAAGCATTCCTATTGAGGTAGATCCTGGAAGAACTTTGAACATCAACCCTGGTCTCTCCTCAGAAGAACAGATGCGCCTAACCAATCTCTTGAAGGAACGTAAGGGGGCATTCGCCTGGGAGTATACAGACATGAAGGGTATTCCGTCTAGTCTATGCACTCATCATATTTATATTAAAAACGACTCCCGGCCTGTATGTCAACCCCAACGACGTATGAACCCCAATTTGAGGGATATAGTGAAGGAGGAATCCAGAAACTCTTGGAAGCAGGATTCATCTATCCTATTTCAGATAGTGAGTGGGTTTCCCCACTTGTAATTGTGCCCAAGAAAAATGGTAAATGGAGAGTCTGTGTCGATTATAGGGATCTGAACAAAGCTACACAAAATGATCATTTTCCTCTGCCCTTTATTGACCAGGTACTTGATACCCTATCAGGGAAGAAGTTCTTCTCCTTCCTGGATGGGTTTAGTGGGTACAATCAAATTCAGATTGCTCCAGAGGATCAGGATAAGACCACCTTCACTTGCCCCTGGGGAACGTTCGCCTACAGGGTGCTTCCCTTTGGCTTGTGCAATGCACCTGCAACGTTCCAAAGAGCTGTGATTGGCATATTTTCTGAATTGGTTAATGATAGTATGGAAGTTTTTATGGATGATTTTACTCCCTATGGCAAGGATTTTGAGGAAGCACTGGAAAATTTAAAGAAAGTTTTAATTCGCTGTGAACAGGCTCGCCTCTCGCTAAGCACTGAAAAATGCCACATGATGATGAGTGAGGGGGTGGTATTAGGACATTTCATCTCTAATGATGGTATTCAAGTGGATCCTTCAAAAATTAAGGTGATAAAAATTTTATTAACTCCTTCAACTCAGAAAGAGGTGCGAAGTTTTCTGGGACATGCTGGATATTACAGGAGATTCATAGAAAACTTCTCCAAACTTGCTTCTCCTTTGTTTTCATTGTTAATGAAGGATGCACAGTTTGTGTGGAGTGCAGCATGCCAGACAACATTTGATAAGCTTAAAGAGAAACTGTCCACAGCCCCTATTTTAAGGGGACCTAATTGGACCATACCTTTCCACATTTCTTCAGATGCTTCTGATACTGCCATTGGAGCAGTACTAGGACAGCAGGATGGTCAAGTACCTTATGCTATTTATTATGTTAGTAAAAACTTAGCCCCTGCTGAACTAAATTATACTATTACTGAAAAAGAATTCCTTGCTATTGTTTATTCTATTGATAAGTTTCGGCATTACATTACTGGGTATCCTACATTTGTGCATACTGACCACTCTGCCATTAAGTATTTAATGAACAAACCTGTCACTAATGCCAGAGTAACTAGGTGGCTTTTATTATTACAGGAATTTGATATTACTATTATAGATAAACCTGGAAAAGAAAATGTTGTTGCTGATTTTTTATCACGATTTACTAACAGTGATGACAGTTCACCTGTTGAGGATGCTTTCCCGGATGAACATTTATTCGCACTCTCAGCTCATTCACCCTGGTATGCAGACGTTGCTAATTATTTGGTTGCAGGAAAGCTTCCGCCACATATGTCTAAACGAGAGAAAAGAAAAATTATTCAGCAAAGTGCCAGGTATTGTTGGCTCGAAGGCCATCTCTTTTACACAGGACCTGATCTTGAGATTAGAAGATGTGTAAGGGAAGATGAGATCTTTCATATACTGAAGGCCTGTCATGATGAACCTTGCAGAGGACACTTTGTAGACAAAAGAACAGGGCATAAGGCGTTGCGGATGGGCTATTATTGGCCGACACTGTTCAGAGATGCTAAAAGATATGTTCAGTCCTGCGACAGCTGCCAAAGGATGGGCCAACCTAATAAGACAGATCAGATGCCTTTACAGCCCCAAGTGGTACTAGAACCGTTTGATAGATGGGCATTGGACTTTTTTGGTCCTATCAACCCTCCTTCCAGACAGACGGTTTACATTTTGGTGTGTACAGATTACATGACCAAGTGGGTAGAAGCTGTAGCTTTGGCTAAGGCTAATGACCAGGCGGTGATTGATTTTCTATACAGTGAAGTTTTTACCCGCTTTGGGGTACCGAAGGAAGTAGTTACCGATGGGGGACCGCAATTCATCTCACACCAATTTGAATCCTTGCTCAGGAGGTATCATGTGCAGCACAAGATAGCTTCACCTTATCATCCCCAGGCCAATGGTCAGGTGGAAAGCACTAATAAAGTTATCGAAGCAATCCTTACTAAAACAGTTAAAAGCCATCGAAGGGATTGGGATGACAGGCTTCCAGAAGCACTGTGGGCATATCGCACAACTTGGCGCAACACCACGGGCTTTTCTCCCTATGATCTGGTGTATGGAAAGAGTGCCATCTTTCCAATTGAATTTGAGATCAAGACCCTGAAAACAGCCATTGAAATGAACCTGGATGTAACAGAATCCCAGAAAAGAAGATTGAATCAATTAAATGAATTGGATGAGAAACGGTTAGCCGCAGTAGACCAAACTGTGCTGCTTCAGCAACAGAGATCTAACTGGCATGACCGATTCATCAAAAAGAAAATCTTCCGTGAAGGAGACTGGGCACTATTATACGACTCCAGATTCAAGAAGGATTTTAAAGGAAAATTACGCACAAGATGGCTGGGTCCATATTTGGTTGACAGGGTATTTGACAACGGCACTGTTCGCCTGGTGACCATTGATGAAAACCGTATACCATTACTTGCTAACGGCCACAGACTACGACTGTATCGTAAGCCCATTTCGAAAGATGCATTCATTTCTCAGATTGCTGCCGATCCAGACTATCAATTGGCACCAGAGCAGGAACTTTTCTCTACCTTTGCCAAACCTTAAACTGAAAATTATATTTGCTGTACATAAATAATTTCTTGCTGTACCGTATAGTTGTTGTTTTGTTCTTTTTCTCTTTGCATTTGATCTCTTTGCTTGCTTTCGTCTTTCAAAAATTTTCAGGGAAGCGCCAGGAGAATGACCAGTTTGGGCCCGTTAGACGAAAATCTCCCTGTGTTGTCCTTGCTTAAAAAAAAAAAAAAAATTCCCGACAGCTGCAACATATTTTCCGGCAGCTGCAACATATTTTCCGGCAGTTGTATATCCTTTTCCGGCAACCATATGATCCTTTTCCCTAGCAGCCGCAAAATCCCTTTTCTCGCTTGCCGTCGATCTTTTCCGGCGGCTGCAACTTCGGCGGCTGCAACTTCGGCGGCTGCAACACCGGCGGCTGCAACATCGGCGGCTGCAACATTGTCGGCGGCTGCAACATTAGCGGCTGCAACATTAGCGGCTGCAACATCGGCGGCTGCAACGCCAGCGGCTGCAACATCGGTGGCTGCAACATTAGCGGTTGCAACATCGGCGGCTGCAACATCGGCAGCTGCAACCCCAGTCCCCGCGGCTGCCACCTCATTTCCCAGCGGCTGCCACCTCATTAACCAGTCACTGCCACATCATTTCCCTGCAGCTGCCATTTCTTTCCAGCGGCTGCAACATATTTCCCATAGTCGTAAATTTTTTTTTCTCGCCAGCTGTAAGTTTTTTTCCCGCCGCCGTAAAATTTTTCCGTGACAGCCGTAATTTTCCTGATATCGTAAATTCTTTTTTTTAGCTACCGTGAATTCTTTTCCGGTGGCTGCAACTTCTTTCCCGCCAGCTGCAACAGCTTTTTCATCGGCTGCGCTATCATTTCTTTGGCAACTTGCAGTGGTAACTCCCGTGTTAACAGAAGAATTGTTTCAACCTACTAATCATGATGCTGATTCATCCCAGTCATGCCGGCGAACTCATCATTCCAACCCCGAGGACGCGATGGCTGGTGTTTCACCGGCGAAAGAAATTAGTGCCTTATCCGAGTCGTCATGATCCCACGTTTGACTGTGCATGCGTTCGGCTCCGTGACGTCACCAACTGCATGCTCCACCAGTTTCCGCAGCCTTCCGACGCACAGTTTTATGAGGTATGGCTTTCATTTATCACGTGATTAAGCATTGATATCATTTAAACGATATTGGTCGTACCTTCACTCGTACCACCATTTATACCTGATTAAACCTTTCCCTCGTACGATGTAATACTAATAACTGCCACCTTCCCCAATTCGGCATGGAAATTTTAAACGCTTTTCTGTGCTCAACTTTCCGAATTTGCTCATTCGCTCAACGTCTCCACTCAACGATTCGTGCATTCTCTGTGCTGCAACTTCCATTCTGGGATCCTGTAATCTGTCGAATAGAAGTCTCATTTTGCAGCCAGGACCATGGGCATTCCAGTTCACCATGAACCTTTCAATACCCGGGAACTCAGACGGAATCTGCAAGTTCTTGCCATTTTTCAAGCTGCGGGCTGGGTCGAGTTCTTTGAGCGATTGGACGGATTCGATCAGGACGCAGCCCTGCAATTTGCCTTAAATCTTACTAAAACGCACTCCATGGTGTGGGGGCTGTGTATAGACGTCTCTGAGGTCATTATATACGAGGTTACAGCTATCCCGATGGTGGGAAAACCTTGGTTCAACCGTCGAGTCCCTGCAACGGTTGCACGAGAAGAATTTTTACTTCCAGGAGAGCAAGTTGAAGCATCCAGGAAAGGGATTGCACTGAAGTCACTGCCGCGGCCATGGGACCAGGTTGCTGTCTTCCTCAAGAAATACATTACCTGCGAAGGTAGATACCAAACTGTGTATAACTCTGAACTTCCTTTGCTTTCTCATCTCCGCCATGGCATTTTGTTTAATATTCCATTTTATTTATTGCACAACTTGCGTCATATGGAAACATTTGTTCAGTTTGCGAAGCACCCACTGTCCTCTCTCACCCACCATGGCCTTATCAAGTTAATTATTGTAAGAACCCTTGCCCAACATAATATAACTTGGGAACAATTTATAACCCGACCACAGCAACCTGTTCCCTTGAGGGTCATCCCATTGCAGCAATTACAAGTTCCACCACAACAGGAGGACCGGAGTTCCTCCAGTGAAGTTGGGGGGAGGGATGAAATGGGAGAAGAACAGCAATCGGGGGCACAGGCAGGACCATCCGGGGTGGGTAAAACCACAGAGGAAGAACAACCAGGGGCACAGTCAGAGCCATTCGAGGTGGATGAATCCCCAGCACAAGCAGAACCAGTGGGGGATGACACTGCATTTGAAGGAGAGCAAGGGGAAGCACAAACAGAGCCATCAGGCGACAATGTAGATGAAACCTTCGTGGAAAACCTAGATAACAGGACAGCTCCGACAGCAGAAGGTGAAATTGGAGCAGCATCAAATGTTGTGACAATGGAACCTGAAGATGATGGAGCTAGAGCAATGGAAGAAGATATTGAGCTGGTTACAATCGAGTCTTCACCTGAGTGGGTAGGAGGAGGAGCTGTGATTGAAGAAGAACAGCATGGGGGGCAGGGAAATATTCCTTTGACTTCAGTTTTGCCCCCCTATATTCCAGCTCCACAAGAGGAAACACCCCAAAAAGGAAAATCACAAAAGAAAACGCCACAGAAAAGGAAGAGAGCCACCAATGAGTTTGATCTAGTAGCACCAATCAGAAGGAAACGAACTCGATCAATCACAGCAGCAGAGGCAGCTAGGAAAAGATGGGCAACCTCATAGACACAGATTGAGCCCCCAATCCTTACACCAAGACCGATGGATGCCCCACAAAGGATAGTGGAGGAAGAACCTGAAATTGAAGGACTCTTGTATGAGAATGCAATGATGAAAGAGGACCTCCAAGCACTTAGAAGGGAGCTGGAAACTTGGAAGGAAACCTGCAGAAAGCAGGGTGGAAGAAAAATGTACACATTAATAGAGGCTGCAGACCAAGTGGAGGAATCAGCTTCTGCTGGAGCTGGAGAAAAGGATGAGCGAATACTCTGCCCCACCTGTGGAGAAATCTTTGAGGAAGCAGGCCATAAAATTTTACTTAGCACTTATTCAGCACAACAGCCTGTATCCACAGTAGGGAAAGCAGTGGAAAAAGAAGATGCTGTCACACAAGAACCAGCACTTTTAAACATCCTTGCTACAGCTGCCACTTCCCATGATGCAAAAATTATAGAACAGATGGGAGAAGAACTTGGTGTGGAGGACGCCCTGGAGATTTATAAGGAATGTATGGTAACCCCAGAATGTTCCCACGACATAGAGATTATAGAACAGATGGGAGAAGAACTTTGAATGAAGGATGCTCTGGAGCTTATAAAAGAATATAGTGAGACCCCATAATGTTCCCACGATACAGAGATCATGGAACTGAAGGATACTCTGGAGGTTAGTGAAGAATTTTATGCTGTAACCCCAGAACGTTCCCAGGACACAATAATTTTAGAAGGAGAAACAGAAAGGCAGGACAGTGATAAATTGGAACAGGATGCTGTAACACAAGAACCAGCAACCCTGAATATAATTGTCCAACCGGCCAAGCAGACAGGAGAAGAAGCTGGGACAGAGGATACTCTGGAATTTAATGATGAAATCTGGGTTGTAACCCCAGAGGACTCCCATGATACAGAACTCATAGAAGAGGAGTTGCAGCAAAATAAGGATGAAGAGGTAAGCCAGGATGTTGCTACACAAGAACCAACATCCTTGGAAGCTGCAGCAAGAACTCCTGAATTGCAGTTGGAAGATAACCTGGGAGTGGATATCATTCCTGATACACAGTGGAGTGAAGATGAACAGGTACAGACACCATGCTCAGGTGATACTGAAATCTTGGAGGAGGAGCTGCAAATTGAAAAGGATATCCAGTCTCAGCAGCAGAAGGACAAAGAAGACACTGTTACACAAGAACTAGTGTCTCCAAAAGCAATAAAGGTAGCTGCTGAAGAAGGTTTAAAGGATGTTGCTGTTACACAAGAACCAACAACTCTCCTGTTAAAATTAGATGCGCTGGAAGACACTGTCCCACAAGAACCAGTGCTTCCACCTCCTAGAGATTTCATTGAGTTGGATTTAGATTGAGGATTTCTTTTCAACTCCCCCAGGCATAGCATAATGAGACTGCAGAAAGATTCCCACCACACCAAGTGCATTCCCAGATATCAGTAAGTAGCAGTGGAAGGGAAACAGTGAAGTTGGAAGATGCTGGGTCACTCACAGAAGCCTTTCAAAAGATAGATGAGATGCTTGAGTTCCCTACATTCCTTCCTCTCTCCTGGATAGAGCTCAGTTCACTACTCAGATGCAGGTTGTTGCATGGGGACATGCAACAGGGTAGTTGGGGGGAAATGTTGAGCCCAGAATTGGCCCTTTTTTATCATCATTTATCATCTTCCCTGCCCTTGTCCTACACCAATTATCTTGGCAATTAGACTTATTGTCCTCATCTTATTCCCCAAATTAACAAGGTATGGCCGATTATTGTTTTATTGTATTAATACTTATGATTGTGATAATTAAAGCTGTGCATCTCTTAATTTGTGCTAACATGATGCGATTTATGAAGGTAGTTGAGACAAATAGACTGCAGGAAGATCGGAGCTGAACAAGTCATGAAGGTAGGGACGTTCATCGCTTATAGAAGGGATCCTCGGGGCTCGAATCATCAATCAAAACACAGCTGTGACAGGGCAGTTGTAACAGAATTTGCTATCTTAAGTATGTTGCTGCTCAAGTCTAGCTGTAAGCTGGAAAGACCGTCACTCTTGGGTCAATTAATGACTTTCTCATATTTGGATATTTCTATTCTGCCATGCATGGTAACAGCTAGTTATTTAGGGCGCCTGAAGATCAGAGATCTTCATGGCTTCCCAATTATAGGATTAGATGTTACAATTTGTATGTATAAATATGGGGAATTGCCTCGACCCAGGGGTTGGA